>CM052093.1:5185894-5199442 GCA_028453745.1 Agapostemon virescens | reverse complement strand
ATCAATTAATTTTTAATTAAATTCAATTAAGCAATTCGTAACAACAACCGCTGGTGGAAGTTCGTATTTCAGCAACGTCGTTACCAAAACGACTGTGTAACTCGGATCATTGCATGCATTATATCGAGATCTAAATGGATATCGATAGTCTCAAGCTATAGTCATAACAGTATTTAAAATAAATATTTTAATCGACGAAAGAAAGTTTTCCCCTAATTCATATTTTAACATGTGCACCACCGATGGTGCACAATGACGTTTATTGTACAATTAGTGTACGACTAAAGAATACACGTTTCCACCAACACAATGAGACATTGTAAAAATAAAATATAGAACAAACCAAGTAAGTTTGTAATAGTATATCAATCTTTGGTCACGCGTAAAATAGCCTGAGAGAAAAGTCGAGCAAAAAAGCAGTTTGGCACGGAACGTGTTAACCCTTTGACTGCGGCGCGTTTTTGGAGGAATTGTCCACTGAGTAGTGACCAAAAAAGTACCCGGAGGTTTAAGCTTTTATAAATTTGTCATTTGACCAATATTCCGAGTCAGAAAGTTTTTTTACTCGTGACATTAACATTACGGTACCTAAAAAACAGTACATTTCATCTGTGTTAGTATTGTGCCAAAACCTTATTCGCGAACTAGTCTTCCAGTTACGCGTTGTTTTCAAATAATTATGGTAGTTATTCGTTTCTTTTACAATGAAATTTACTAAAAATTCTGGAAAAAATAATTGAAAACAATCTAGTGGTTTTGACGTGTTGTCCAGGGCTGCTTTGCATCCAGAATCTTATTCATTAAAATTGTGTACTTTTAGATTTAAATTTTGATGCGACTAACTGATATCCTCAAATGGCACGGCCGATGTAAATTCGTTCCCATTTATTTCTTGCGATTGTAGAACATCTTGTTCCTCAGTTTCTGATTCTGAGTCACAACTTAATAAGCGCAAAACGCGTTTTCTTCTTTCAAGAGAATGATTTATCAAGAAATTCCATTTCTTTCTCTGCACTAGCATTTCTATATAAACGTTTTCTTTTCTTCTGGCCAAACATTTTATGGGTGTACTATATTATTTAATAAAAATATCGAATGGATAAAATAAAAAATTAAACGCAATATTAAATAAATAAACACTTGCATATGCAGTAAAGATATAGGTTAGCACGAATCAATGCACGATGCGAGAGCGTACGTACGAGAGCAATGTAACTGAACAATATGAAGACAATTACCTGAAAAAATGTTGAAACATTTGCCGATACCTAGTTGCTATGTTACTTAGAGTGTTAAATTCCATGTCGAACCATTTGGTAAAACAGTAAAAAGTGTTATAGTAAAAAAAAATGCAGAGGGCGTAAATTTACTGCTTTCGTATATGTTGATGGATACATGTGGACTTATATTT
Organism: Agapostemon virescens; assembly: GCA_028453745.1. Lineage (NCBI taxonomy): Eukaryota > Metazoa > Arthropoda > Insecta > Hymenoptera > Halictidae > Agapostemon > Agapostemon virescens. The sequence continues at coordinate 5,198,031 of CM052093.1, read as the reverse complement.
ACGTCTTTCGTATATATTGATAGACTTGTGCAAGTGCATATATACGCCATTAGCAGTTAAAGGATTAATACGTGTGCAAAACCCGAATGAAATACAGTCGTCCGATCGTTTCACAAAAATTCCCAAACGAGTCTCACAAAATGGCATCCTAAACGGGTTACCGTAGGCATCCCTCTTCAAGAAATTCCATCTCCTACAATTTTACACAATTTTCGTTCAAAAAATTACATGATATGTCCGAAATAATAGTTAATACGTGTGCAAAACCTGAATGAAATAAAACAGAAAAAAGTGTTATAAAAAATTATAATAAATTTATCAGTCAAAGGGTTAAACATTAAAAATTCTGCTCTGTTCTTGTTACATCATTGTGACCAAAGGAGGATGTTTAACTCGGATAGTTAAAAATATTGTTTCCATTTTCCATTGCTTCGAGTGCAGAGGGTTAATAATGTCACTGTTGCCTTCTACAAGAATTTAATCGACACTTATCGCTGAACCAATGCTTTTCTAAACATTTTGCAGCTGTCAACTCGTATCGCAACACCCCAGAGCGCCCTTCCTAACACGATACAATAACTATAACAGTAACGATTGTAATCACCCTAGAAAGAGTGCAAATTCTTCTTTCAACGTGTCCAAGGTAAAAGATGGCACAAATATCTCGTGGAAAACCGTACCGCGATCGTTACCAGTGTATTATTCCTGAAAATCGAGAAAAGCTCCGAAAGTGTCGAGCTGCGATGATTCCTGCCCCGTTTAATTGGCTAGCCGCGTTTACGTGTATCAACCGTCCCCGTTTAATAGCTCGGCGCTGCATAATACCTCTTTTCTCCGCGGCGTGACGTTATCGCGGCGATAAAGTTTAATCGTAAACGGCGACGAACGTGGAAATCGTTAAACGAAGCCGTTCGAGAGAAAGGAACGTGCGAAATGACATGCAAAGTGGACTGGAGAGACCTTCGTAGGGAACGAGCGGCTTTTTTTCTTCTTCTTTCTCTGCGTGGATGAACGTCACAAGGTGGCGGGGCCATCCGATTATGCGAAGAAATAATCATCGGTCTCTCGGGATGTGGGCCACGGTTAAAAATACACGGCATTGCAGAAATGGGATATCTGTCGGGAATAAACTCGCGTCTCGACCAGAATAGACTTTTCAGATTTTTGATGCGTCGCGTCACCTACACGATCAACCCGTGAAATCGCAAACCACGGTTCGTCATTGTCGCGCTCAAAGGAAACGCGTCGGGATCGAGGATGAGATTGAAAGACGCCGAGAAGTTTCGATTCGGATCGTTTCGATATCTGATACCCGGCCGTAATCCGCGAAAGCGTCTTACGCTTTAAGAAGGTTAGATGATTAGAATTTCGAACGGTATCCGCTAAATGTAAATAGCTTACTAAATATCAGGTCAGTCGCCTAACACGGGAACATATTCAGAAGCGAAAATCCGATTTTGATGAAACTTGTGGGAAATTTTTTTTATCGGCAACCATCCACTTTGAAGGGGTGAAAACAGCCCTCAAAATTGAGATATTCTTGAGATATCTCGGAAACCAGAGGTAGAAAATATTTGAATTTTTTTTTTAAATTGTGTGTGTTTTCAATGGGAAATGTAGTCACGCAAGAAAATGTTAACACAAGTTTTTTGTTTAAACAATAAAGCTACAAGCTCTCATAAGGATTTTCGCATCTGAATATGTTCCCTTGTAAGATTTTCATCTGAAACCGTCGTAGTTGTCCTTGGCGGTACGAGTAAATGTGCGACGAAGTAAATATTTAATTTAGATTGGCAATTATTATATTAGAATAAAATTTGTTTGTCATATATTCACAAAAATTTCAATGTGACCGTTGCTTACTTTTAATAGGCTGATATATTTCGATCGGTGTAACGTTATGGTTAATGCAAAAACGAATCTACCATATATGAGATGTTGACATTCAAATGACCTTCATCTACGCTTGCACAGTTTTTGCATCGAGATCTTCGATTGGTAACAATTTTCTTTCTTTCAAATAATAATACAATGTGTTCAATACATTTTTATCTTATGCGCAATTTTTATGAAATAAAATGTACAACACATTCTGCATGAACGATTTCAGCGTACGGTTATCTCTCGCGGAGGTCACGTGAATTGGTCACCAAGATCGTGCGATTTAACCCCGCTAGACATTTTCTTGTGGGGTTTTCTGAAGTCGCAGGTCTATGCCAATAAGCCGCAATCAATAGCTGCCCTCGATGTCAACATAGCTCTGGCCATCATTCAAATTCAGCCAGATCTATACGGCAGAGTCATTGAAAATTGGACCTATCGGTTCCGATGGTCATATTCCATGCATAACGGCATACACGGCCCTTTCGAATAAATAAACATTACGTTAACCCTTTCGTCAAAGGCGCCAAAATTTTTCTTTCTCACCCGCTAAAAATATGCACGGTGCAACTTCAGTTGTTTCACGATGTTTATTGAAAAAATGAAACTTCCCTTTAACCCTTTCGATACGAGCGCTCTGTTCCATTGTGACACTCCCGCTGTACGGGGGAAAATGCTCCGAAAATGCATACATAGCGCGTGATCGGTTCTCTTTTCTATGAAGATTCTGCTGCCGGGTATGTCCAGTGTTCGTATCGAAAGGGTTAATGCCTCAGCTTGTTTTATTCCATTTGAACATCGACCCGCCCTTATCGGAAGACCCTTTACTTTCGCGAGCCACTGTACCTGTAGATTTCTGTAAGTAAATTATAGAAGAGCTCGTTGAATAGAAGTAATTGCTCGTGTAGCGGCGTGGAACGTGCCTCGAATGCACCCCGTTGTTCGTCGGGAACCTTATCCTCAAGGACACCGGGCGAGTCTTCATCGCGTTCAAGGAGTCGCGAGAGCATACGTTTCGCGTACGATTATCGGCGATCCGCCACTTATGCTTCCCGTGCATATCAGCATTTCCGTTCCGGCGTGTTACCACGGGACGTGACGATTCCCGTACGTGAGTTATTTCCGCGCGGCTCGCTCGGTTCAACGAGCCGTGTCGCCCCACGTTGCTACGACGTCACTTCCGTCTAGGCAGGTTGAACAAACCCCGATGTTTTATGCGTGACAATGGCTTAGAAATGGACTCGTAAAACGAATAGTGTTTCTCGCCAGGTTTATGAGCTTCTATTATTTGTTCTACGCGGTCTTAAACCGTCGGTTAGTTTATCCACCTTTTTTCCCGTTGCCATGTATGCGGGCCGAACCGTGCGGTTCCCTGGACACGTGAAATTCAGCCATTCCACATTTCCGAACACGCTAAACACCGTCTCCATAAAATCATTACGTACAGTGGCGTCAGTAAACTAACCGAACGAGACGTACGAAATTCGTTGCCTACTCCCGAGGAAACATTCGTAACATTAACCCTTTGAACTCCAAGCAATTTTAAATAGAAAATCGAGACACTTTTTGATCTAGAATAGTTCCATTATACATGATTCGCTTTCTTCCATGCATATAGAGTATTTGTACTATTACTTGTAGGAGCAACACTTCAATTCACAACGATTTATTAACCCTTTGCACTCGAAGCTGTTTTAACTAGGAAACCAAAACGTTTCTTTTTACCTATGATACTTTCATTCCACTTGAATTATTTTAGCTTATGTATATGGTACTTTTTACTGTTACTCGTCCTTGCAATCGTTAAATTTTTATCAATTCCTGAGATACAAAGATAGCGATGTGAAAATTGTTTTAAATAATAGTATGGCAATTTTTCGTGGCACCTCAAAGTCGCCACTCGAGCGTTAAGGGTTAACCCCTAGGCTACTCTGTCAATCCTGAAATTTCAAAGTTGCGCCACGACCGTCATTCGATCCCGATCGACTTGAAACTTGGTCTGCAAACTACGTATGCGTTTAGTTACGCGAGAGTTATAAAAGAATCGGCTAAACTAAATTTTTTGGCCCATTTACCATACCATCATCGAAGTTGCCACTTCCACAGTTGCCGGACTGCCCCGACCAGAACATTCTCCGCAATTCGATCCCGAATGACCTGAAAATTGGCAGTCATACTGCCTACACGTCTAGCTACGTATATCCAGAATTACGAAAGAATCGGTGACCTGAAATTTTTTTGCAATTTTTTCCACTTTCCATATGTAACTTCAACATTATCCAATCTTTGAAGGCGTCCCCCGACCAAACTATTAGAGCTATCGACATGATTCCAACGGGAAAATCTTTCCCAAACCTTCCTCTTTAAGCAGAGCTCTCAATATCTAGGCTAGCATGTCAGGAGACTTCAGGAAGCTTCCTTTTATCAACCACATTTTGCCCACTTTTCGCGGGTGTGGAAATCCTGAAATTTAAATGTTTAGAGATTTTACGTTAGTGATATTAAGAGCGCCTACAGGCGCTTAAAAATTTTGCGTTTGTGACATTGAGAGCGCCTATATGCGTTTGTCCCATTGTGGTCGTCTGAGACTAATAGCGCCTAAAAGCGCTTGACGCAGTTTTATAATATAAATATGTATGTAATGTTGTATTAATAAATATGGACATTTCATTTACATTTAATGAAACATGTATTACACAAATACCGTTCAGGTAGAGTACGTGATTGTAAATCAAAAGGTGGATATCCTACTAATCAGCTTTTCGCTTGATACGAAGACATTTTCTGTTTCAATGCAGTGCAAAGACGGAAGTGTGTATTGTGTCGAAAACATAACAAACGAAATGAAACGCATTACGAATGTAAGAAATGTGATGTAGAATTATGTATTTATCCATGTATATATTTTGAAAATAGCTTTAAATTAATATTGAATTTTCATATTTATAGTAGCAATTCGGTTCAGAATACACAGACATAAATAATATTGTTTTAATGTAGTGAAATTCAGTTATTTGATTATGGAAATATGACTTCACAAAACTGCATCCCTACCCAAAATTTCGCCGTTTTCTGCCATTTATGTCGTAACTGAATTCTTACCGTATGGTACGGACGATGCGTCTCAAAGTCTGCCGTAGTCAAAGGATTAAATCCAAACACAGCGATGTCAAAATTGTTTTGAGTAACAATTTAGCGATTTTTAGTGTCGTCTGAGAGGAGCCATTGAAGTGGATTAAATCTATCGCGCTTGGTAAGACAATCCTTTTCAGATTTTTTATTTCACAATTTGTAGATAATTGGATACTCTTTCCCGCTATTACTTGATCCGCCACCGATTCGTACGATATCCCAGCATTTAAGGTTAAGCTTGCTGAGTAACCTTATCGACGAGTCTTCTAGCAGATCCAGGACGACTACAATCTCCCTTCCTTTCTTCTCCTTCCACTACCTCGCTTTTCAACAGCCATCAGAATTTGTTGCTGTAGGTGTCTGTAGTTTTTTTTTAAAATATCTCGAAAACGAAGGTCGGTCGGCGAAAACATGTGTCGGAGAAAGTTGTTCAGATCGGTGACCTCGACAACATACTGCGAGCCTATTAAAATCGACGACGAGTCCTGTTTTGTAGATGTTCATCATATTTATTTTGAAATTTAGAAAAATACCTACACACATATCAACATATCAACCCTTTGCACTGGAATGGTGACTCTGGGTTAGCACTAAAAATTGCAACGCCATTATTTGAAATAATTTTTACATTACTATGTTCCTTGTACCTAGGAAAGTGATAACAGTCTCGCTGTTCTAAAGACGAATAATAGTAAAAACCTGAATATGCATAAGAGGAAATAAATCATGTAAAGTGAAATTTTCGAGACCAGAAGACATGCCTTGGTTTTCGAAGATAAAACAGCATCGAGCGCAAAGACTTAAACGAAATTAATATTATTTTCTTTGATGGTGGTTGAAAAGTCGTTGGTCAGGCTAGCGAGCAGGCGCTGCATAAGGACGGTAAATATAGGAATCGGTGACGGATCAGGGAGCAGCGAGAAAGGACGTTCAATTGTCTGTACATCTGTTGGTGGGCGTAGAAAGTAGAGCCGCTGCACATTCCATAAACGGCTGAAAAGTGTATGGAGTAGAAGGAGAGGAAAGGAAGAAGAGCATTTTGTCCAAGGATTGCTAGAGGATTCGTCGATAAGGCTACGCAGCAGGCTCTGCATAACCTTTCAGGTACGATGTGCCACTGTACCATAGTGGTCATCCGTGCTTTAAAATGTATCACACTCAATGCTATCATTAATTATCAAAATAAATGATTGAAGTCAGAAATACAATTTGACAGTTAAGAATTTTACACAATTTAAAAGACAACAATTTATTATTAACAACAACGAATTGTAAAAATTATCTTTAAATTAAACCTTATCGATATCTCTGAACTTTATGCGATTTTTTAACATATATTTTTTAATATATATTGATTAACAAGCGAACGGCTCAGAAAAACGAGAACTTTCGACGCCTTCCTCTTCAAATTTATCTATATCTAACAATTAACCCTAAGCACACGAATGGTGTCTCCGAGGCACTACTAATTATTGCCACATTGATATTTAAAACAATGTTTACATCGTTATAATCGCATCTAAGAAACCGATAAATATTTCACTGTTGCAAAGACGAGTGATACTAAAAATACTCCGTATATGTAAGAGGAAATAAATCCTGTAGAATGAAAATGTTTTAGGTCAGAAGAAATGCCTTGGTTCTGGAGTTAGAACAGCTTCGAGTGCAAAGGGTTAATGTTAATTTAGTTGTCAAAAACTTCATTCCAATGAGCTCGCTTAGAGAACAGCTTTATCCGTCGCCAATTGAGAAACAGCGCCTTGCAAAATTCAGCCGTACCTAAGAGGATAAAGACGGTGTGCATAGGAATCGGTGACGGATCAGGTAGCAGCGAGAAAGGGCGTCCAATTGTCCATCTGTCGGTGGGCGTAGACGATAGAGCCGCCGCGTATTCCATAAACGAAAGTGACTGTTGTTTGAAAGCCACGAATTACAAAATCAAACAACATTTACAACAGAGTACGCGCTTAAAGATTGAGTTACTGGATTATTAGAAACGCTGTAGACCGTTATCACGGTTGCTCGGCCGACTTTCCAGGGTCTTCTACAGTCCGCGACAAAAAGATGGCACACCCGTAAAATATTGCTATTTCTGAAAACTGTGATGAAATTTGATATGTTTCTTTCCGTGTATGTACTTCGGTGGAGCTTCAAGGCTACTTACACCGCGGATTTAAGCGCAGGTTACAGATTCTAGTCTAAATGTAAACATCGGGGGTCACCGACGCGACAAAATGATGGCACAGTCTTAAAATTCTTACGCTACAGTTGACACTAGACCGTCAGATTGTTGTTTGTATCGCGTATTGTGTGACTGTGCATTAAATATTTTGTATGTTTCTTATTATCTTCTATTGAAATTACACTATGGGTAGTGGAAAATCTTTATCGGATGCTGAAATAAAAACGATTTTGACATTGTATAAAGAGAATTACTCAGTTTCGAAAATTGCACGTATTATACATCGGAGTAGAAAAGTAGTGTATAGTTTATTAAAAAATCCCAAAACATACGGTACAAAAAAGAGTTCCGGTCGATCGAAAGCAATAAGCAATCGCGGAAAACGTGCAATTTTAAAAGAAGCTTCGAATTCTTCGAGAACAGCAGGAGAAATTGCTAAAGCAGCTGGCGTACATACAAATATACGAATGTGCAAAGGATAATAAAAAAATGTCTACACTTAGTTCGAATGAAGTTGAGAAAAAACCACCTTTAACCGCTCAACATAAATCAGAGCGTCTGAAATTTGCACAAGAACATATACATTGGAGAAAAAAGTGGTGTCGTGTTATTTTTAGTGACGAAAAAAGGTTTAATCTAGATGAGCCGGATGGTTTCGCACACTATTTCCACGACCTGCGGAAGGAACAAAGAATATTAAGCCGCAGACGCATGGGTGACGGAGGACTAATGCTTTGGGTCGGAATTGAGTATCGAGGAGTTGCTGACATAAAGTTTATACAGAAAACTATGAATAGCAAAATTTATACAGATTTGATAGACCAGCAATTATCTAAATTCAGACAGACAATTTCCGGGGAAAATTTTATATTTCAACAGAATAATGCAAGTGTGCATACTGCAAAATGCGTTAAGCAATACATTGAACAAAATAAAATTAATGTTTTAACGTGGCCAGCGAGATCGCCAGATCTCAACATCATTGAAAATTGTTGGGTACAACTAGCAAGGCATGTTTACGAAGGCAGAAGACAATTCTAAAGCCTTGCAGAATTAAAAACATGCATAGAAGAAGCATGGACAAACATACGGCCAAAATATATTAAAAAATTAACAAGTCACTTCCGAAACGTATGTTGTCTGTTCTGGAAGATAAGGGAGGCCACACAAAGTATTAAACATAATGTTATATGTTTTATGTACGTAAATCACATATTTTTTTGTATATGTGCCATCATTTTTTTGTTTCCATAAACAAACGGACATTTACTTTAATTTTATTGTTTGTAACGTAGTTTATTGTGTAATAAAAATGTATAATTTATTATGTCTAAATGATGAAAACATTGAATTTTCGTAGTGTGCCATCTTTCTGTCGCGGAGTGTAGCATCCTCGGAAATAACGAAGTGTACACACACGCTGTACACTTTTCCACATCTTCGGCCGAACGAGATGCAACGAGAGTCCTGAAGCAATAGTCGGGGACCAAACTCTCCAGGTAACTGAAGTTTCTCGATAAACAGCAAGAGCTTTCACTTAACCGAAGATGATCCGAAGACAAACGGAGAACCGAATGATGGTCCATCGACGTCTCGCCGATCGAAAGTTGTAAACGAGAATTGTTGGTCGTCGAATGAATATGTATTACGGGATCGTCGGAGTTCACACGACGCGCGTTCCCCCTGTTCGTTGCACTCTGTATTTAGAGTGCGATGATGGTACGATGACCCAGATTGCTGGTTCGTTAAAAGAGCCCGCGGTAAATTAGTCATACCGCTGCCCTCCCGCGTCAGGCTTCAATTAAACGTTGCTTCTCGCCTCCGTTTTGGATCCCATGGCTCCTCTGTAATTGGGAGTAAGCCGGGGACCAACGGATCGCTCCCTCTCAGACGGAAATATATTTTTGGCTGGCGAAAAACGTACAAGACCGTTCTTCCCTCGCGTTCCTGTCGCTTCTAGTTCGCTCGCGTATCATTTCCACTGTTCCCGGTGCACGCAGAACATGACTTTCATCCGCGAAAAACGGCTCTCCCGGGATACACGGGATTTTATTAAAAACTTTTACCTCGTCGAGAAGCGTGTATTTTTATTGTTACATTCTGCAAGCAATTTGACTACTTTCACCGATACGAAAAATGCTAGAAATCAGTGCAACGCGGGGACACGATAAAATTTAATTTTCCTGTTCGAAAATAGCCTTGTTGCAGTCTGACCCATTGAAATGTCGTCGAGAAAACGGAGACAGTTGTATAGTCTCTTCTAACCCGCTCGCGCATCATTTTCACTGTCTCCGGTGGATGCAGGACATGACTTTCATCCGTAAAAAACGGCTCTCACGGGATGTACCGGGGTTTATTAAAATTTCACTTCGTTGTAGTGAATATTTTTATTGTTACATTCTGCAAGCAATTTGGCTACTTTCACCGATACGAAAAATGCTAGAAATCAGTGCAACGCGGGGACACGATAAAATTTAATTCTCTTCTTCGAAAATAGCCTTGTTGCAGCCTGACCCATTGTAATATCGTTGAGAAAAGCAAGACAGTTATATTGTCTCTTCGAGCCCTTCGGTGTATCATTGTCACTGTCTTTGGTGGATGCAGAACATGAGTTTCATCCGCAAGAAACGGCTCTCTCGGGATGTACTGGGGTTTATTAATATTTCACTTCGTTACAGCGGATATTTTTATTGTAATATTCTATGAGAAATTTGACTACCGTTACCCTTACGAAATATGCTAAAAATCAGTGCAACGTCGACCGTATATTTATACTTGTGTCTCGTTCAGTTGTACTTAGTCTTTTACAATCTTACTACATTGTTGTTGGTTCTTCGAGTGAAAAATTGATTACAATTCTTCATTTTTATACAACATCGACCGCCGTTCTTTTTATCCTTATTTGGGGAAAGTAAACTCAGCGGTTCTCTGTTATCGCTGCAGAATGATAGACGCTACATCGTATGTACCGAATCAAGTATCTATTTTCGGGCAACGAGCGTTGCACCGATCGTACATCAATCGATTCGACAAAACATTCAACGAATTCGTTTCTACGGGATCGATGCAGCAGGACCGTCATTCGAAAAAGCGCAACCGAAGATCGAAGGGGGTTCAAAGAGATCAGAATTTAAAATCACAGCGTCCGATCGAGGAATCGGGTGGGAGGAGGCGGTCCAGTTGAATTCGTAGCATGTTGACGGATGGACACGAGGAAACAAGAGCGAGCCGAACGAATTGTGAGAACAAAAACGGCGTACGCTTCTCACGAGCCTCATCGATTCTGCCAGTTGAAATTCCCGATTCGAAAGTATCGTTTGGTACCGAGAGATACCGCGAGCAGCCGGCCAAAGAACCAGCGGAGATCGACATTCCATGGATTTCCATCGTTGCGGTGTGTTCTCCGCTTCGACGGACCGCGGGATTTCTTCATTGACAATCGTGATTCAGTAACGAGGCCCCGAGGATCGTGCGGCAGCAGCTCTCTTTCCCTTTTTCCGTGCGCGAGTCCGATGCACGGGGACAAACTCGATCGCCGGTTCTGCAATTAACAACGCGCGCGACCAGATCTGGTTCCCCGGATTTCCAGCCGCGGCTTCTTTTTGCCGTGATCGCCGGGACGCCTCGAGCTTTTCATTATTCCACGCTGACATCGTGGCCGACGATAACCGTTTCTGCTCCATTTTGTTAACGATCGAGCTTCTTTCCGAGAGGTTTCGGCGCGCGACACACTCTGCTCGACATACATCGAGCCGCGGAAGTATACTGACGATCTTTCTAATCAGAACAGATTTTCTAAAATTCTGTCGAACGACTTGCATCTTTTATATCAGTTAACGCGGTAAGCGCCGCGCCAGTCAGCGGCGATTGACACAGTCTAGACGGGAAATTTAACGTTTGATTAAATAAAGTTTAGCAAACTGATGTTACAATATCAATAGTCTGGAAAAGATGAGAATCAACGCGTTAAGCGTCACGTCGATTTTGCTTCATTTAGGCATTTGCCTATATTTAGGTACATTTATTAATTCATTAATGGAATGGAATTTTGTTAGTGTTATATCTTATTTTATACGATATAAAAATTGCATTCTATTAATAAATTGATAAATGTGCCTAAATATAGAGTACACTCAAATATAAATAATAGAATGCAGTTTCTTTAGTTTTACAAAGAAACACGTAAGTTTTAAACTTCCACATTTCATCCGCTTCAAAAGGTGGTACCCACTAAATTCAGTTTTTTATTGTCTATCATGATATCGTAAGAAAAATATACTATTCCATTAAAAAAAACATCAGTGACCTTGAAATTTCATTAAAAACACGACATAAAAAATTTGTTTCTTCACCATTATATTGCCCCCTGCAATAGTGTCACTTTGTCCTCTGAAATTTTCTGATAGGACTGTAAATACGAAAGATATTTAGGTGTTCCCATTTATGTGGGACACCCTGTATATCCTATTTTATACTGTCAGTCACCGTCGACTGTAACAGTCCGGACGGAAAGTTTACCGTTCAGTTAAATAAAGTTTGGCTAAACTTTCCGCCTAAACTGCCGACAGTCGCCGGTGACTGACAGTACAAAATACGATCTAAAATTTAAAAAATTCCACTTTATTAATAAATTCTCAAATGTATCTAAACGAGGCAAAATCGGCAAGGCCTTCAAGTGTTAATTCTCACGTTTTCCAGATAAGTAATATTCTGACATCACTTTGAACGCAAACAGTGAAAGTAGTACGCAGTAACTGCGACGACACGTTTCGATGACAGAAGTATGATGGCACCGCTTGGCAGCACACAAACGGCGAACACGTTGAATATCACGGTGGTCATCGATGACGGTTACCATTGTATAAATTTTTTAACGAAAAGTGGATGCAGATCTGTACGGTACTATACAGGGTGTCCCAGGTTTTAACACGTTCGCGACGGG
>CM052093.1:5046174-5177408 GCA_028453745.1 Agapostemon virescens | reverse complement strand
ACAGAGAGAGAGAGAGAGAGAGAGAGAGAGAGAGAGAGAGAGAGACGAAGAGAAAAAGACTCGACTCGCCTTGTCCCGTCCCGTCGCGGAATCCGCGCGAGGGAAAGCGGAATCGGACGCTCTTTTCCATAGATCCATCGATACGAGTTAACTCTTGTTCACTGAACACAGAGTCATTCTCACTTGGCCGGAGCCGCTGTCACACCTATCTGTTTATCTTATTTTCTATACACACTGTCGCTCAAAACTATTCGATCATCTTCTTAACTCCGAAGAGTGTTTCGATAGCATATTACCGATCTTTGGCATTCATCTACGACCTTCGGTATTTAACCCTTTCGACGCATAGACTCTTCCTATTCGGATCTCCTTCCTCCTTTTTCTTTTAGAAATCGACGTGACAATAACCAAACGGATTGTTACCTGTCGATCGCATTAATTCGCATGCAACGCAGCAAACAATTTCTAAATAACGCTCTTGCTGATTTTTTCTTTGCTGCATTTTTTGTTGCACTAATGAAATATCAACATTTGTAAATTAAAAATATTTATTCGTTCAGCAACACTGTAACTAACACTATCTGTGACATATGCTAATAAATTTCCGAGCTACCGCATAATGAAACGTGAATTCAGGTTCTAAAGAAAATTCATTTCGTAATGCGCACGCTTAACAAAATCGCTTTCGTAGCAATCGATTGGATAGATTTCTTTGCCCGATCATATGTTGTAATAACAATCGCGGAAAATCGAAATAATTCAAGTCTTGTACTTTTTATAAGACAATGTACGCTAGTCAATTTTGACCCCTTGTCATACCGTTTTCTGTAACCTCTGTAATTTTATAAGTAAAGCTGTTGTAATGTTCTCATCGTGAAAAATGTTGCAGAAGAGAAAAAACAATTTTAGTAAAATAGTATATGCTAGCCAATTATAATGCTCGATAGTTGTAACGTTAATTACGTTTTATTATATTCTTATTAACGTTGCGTAGTTTCTTAACTTCACGGTTATTTAACTGTATCGTTTGTGTACTTAAAAACTATTTCGAATTCACATTTTGCGCTTTGATAAGAATCGAAAGAAACATTTGAGATAATCTCCTAATTTCGAATTAATAAGATTCTTATTTTACCGAACTCGCCGTACGCATACAAACGCGTAAAGTGCAGAGCATGCTAATAGATTGAAGTCGGGTTTACCTTCCGTGTTCTACACATTCGATAGATTTAATTTCATGAATACGTTCGACACTCGTGTTCGAGTCTTGCTTTCGCATGTAGATTCGCAAAAGATGTAACGTTGCAGAGAAATGCAGCCGCGCAGTCTACGTCGATACGCTTGTTGAAACATCTAACGCAGCTTGGAATTCCTTCTATCGCAGAGTTTAATTAAATTCTCGCATTCCCTCCTTTCGAATAATCGCAAGCCTCCGCGGCGTAGAAACAATTTACTACGTCACAGAAAGAGCGTGAAAATTCCGCTCGACAAGAATTTCTCAGTCTTCCTGCGCACGATCTTTCGTAGCTATTCAAAGAGGATACCAGACTGATAATTATACTGTAGATTTGATACATTTATAGCAGTATTGGTCTTCTAAAATTCGGCACTTTACTATTCTTCTAATTGTATACATTTGTAATTTTAAAAGATATCGTCTAGCTGAATTTTCGATTTTCGTAAAAATTTTTGTATTCAAGCTATCATAATTTTAATTATAGATTACACAGATTAGTTTGAAACTCAAAGCCTCTACGTTTACAATCTACTATTACATTTTCTAAAGTGATTATGCATGACACAACGAACGGGAAATAGAAGACACGTTTTCTAATAGAAAACGTTTCAAATTCTTTTTCGTGACGGATTTCTACCATAGATGTAAAGATTAAAGCTTCCACATCGTAATAACCTCCGAGAAATTGATAGAAGATTTTTTTCTTTGCTATTTTACTGAGCTATAAATGAAAAGTGTACCGTCAAATTTCCAATGACACGATGTAGCATGATTGCCCTTCGTTTGTGTTTCGCAAAACTGTCAAAACAGATTGCGTACCATGTTTCGAAAGATTGTTGTAAAGGGAAGCTTCAATCTTCAAATGTCTGGGTAGATTAAGTTACGAAAAATATTTGTCAACGATTTCACAGATCGTTCAATTTTCAACATCTCCGATACAAGAAACGAGTCGTCCGTTCCTCAGTAGTTACGTCATGCAAAACATTTCAGACAAAAATAAATTATATGTTGTGAAAAAGAGGCTTTGTGAAATAGACGCTTTAAAATGCGTCTTATTGATCGTGGTACGAATATTGGATACAAAATTACAACAGATAAAAACCAGCGATTTTTTGAGAATTGGATTTAAGTGCCCTAGCGTTCACAAGAAGTAGAATTGGTTGATCATGGTCAGACGCTAAATCTTATTCGAAAGTAGGGTTAAACGAAACAATTTTATTGACTTTTCCTTACAAGAAGTAGAACTAGTTGGCCATGGTCAGATGCAAATTCCTATTCGAAAGTACGCGTAATTATCGAATCTTTAAAACATTTTTTAAAAACAAAGGAACGATTCTATTCGCTTTTCCTTACTTGCTTGCTACTTTTCCTGAGACACCCTGTATATTTCATGTGTTGACCTTCCTACGCTTCTGAGAAGTAGTTGCATAAAGGGCCTAGGATAATATTTTTCCCATTTCTGGTTTACGATTTAAATGAAAGGATTATGTTCCATTTATGATGTCACATTTCAAAGAAACATTTCACAACGCAGACAGAAAGAAATCAACCATTTTACAACATGTAATAACAGTAAATGAGTGAATTTTCGCAGTGTGAAACGTGTTAGGATTAAATTCTGAAACAGTGGAGAAAATAAACCATGTAAAAGCATCTATTGAAATATACGTAATTAAATAATATTTTTGCAACTTCAGAAATGAAATATACAGTAAACCCGCCGATAACGCAGTGTTTTCATAACGTAGAGCAGAAATAACGATTTCTATCGAACTTAATTTAAAATCAAACCTAGCAAGTACCGAAGATCGACTATATACGTTGGCTAATAAAAATTATACAATATTTTTAGAATTACTTACATTTCGTTTGATCTTGATTCGAATACATTCTTGAATAAACAAATGGGTATAATTATTTCCCAATGAGGCATCTTCACATTTTTAATAATTGCAAAATAAGGAACCAACAAGCGATCATTTAATTTGTACTAAGTTTGAGTTTCTTATAACGCAGTTATAAGATTAATAAACGGTTAAATATGGTAAATTGTTTTATAAAAATGACAACATTCAACTCAGTTGGATTTTCTGCAGTTTGTATTACAGTATATGTTTACATTGAAAAGTCGATTCCCGGGAAAGCAATTTTCCAACTTCGATAATTATAAAATGAAAACTATAAAAAGAGTCATTCGACCGCTGTAGTAAATTTAGCGTTGATCTCATTGTAGAAGGGTTGATCATAAAATTCTGATGTCATCAACGTATTTGCATTCGTCCTCGAACGGTTAAAGGATAAAATCCACATGGAAAAGAATTCGCTCACGAAGTAGTCGTTGACAACCTGCGACATAGATGCGGTGCAAAACTGAAGAGAGAAAGAGAAACAACAGAAGATCCATTAATCTGGCGATAAAATAAAACATGAGCAGATTTCACGAGCATGGTGTTCGGTTTGCATGTTCCGCTGGAGCGAGTCGGAGTCGGCGGTAACCGCTAGGATACAGGTAACCCCAATTAAACAAAAATCGTTGCGGAACGCGAGTTACTTAATCGCGGTTGCAGCCTGTTTCGCTGGAGGCTCGATGAAATCCTTTCCGATGAAACGAACGGCCGCGGCCGATTTCCCAGCGCCCCCTGTTATTGTAATGTGGCGCGGGGCAACACGATGATCACGATAGCGCGAAAGATACGGAGTTAAAGTAGCACCTGCGGGAAAAGCAAAGCGGCCAAGACCGATAAACGAGAGGTCAACCGTGGCGGCCGATAAAACGTCGATCGATTACGTCGCGGTTCGAACCGTCAATATGTCGACAACTTTACTCGTTCGGTGTTATCGGAAGCAAACGCGAGTTTCGCGGCCGTGATCATAAAGGGTGTCGCAAAATTAACGCAAGATTTGAATTTGCCGCCATTTTTGCAGTAAACTGTTGACAACCCTGAAAGAAGAACAATTTGACAGCTGAGAGTTTAGGGTTAGTAAAAATGGAGCGTTATACGATACAACAACGTGTTTTCATTATTGAACAATATTTCAAAAATAATGAAAGTTTAGTCAAAATAGTGTTTTAATCTCATTAACTGTGAAAAGATTAATTGAAAAATTCAAGGAGACTGGATCAGTTGGAGACGCTAAACACACCAGTCGTCCAAAAACAAGCCGTTTAAATGTCAATATCGAAGCAGTGCGTAAGAGTGTTGATAAAAACCCAGGAACATCATTCGGCGTCGTGGACAAGAATTGCAAATTTCAAGAAGCTCTCTACAGCGTATACTCACAAAAGACCTGTGTCTCCATGCTTACAAAATTCAACTACCACAACAACGGAAGCCTAATGACCGTGAACAGCGAAGAGAGTTCGTGAAATGGATTATTGAACATCAACAAGTGGATGCTGATTTTTCGAGCAAAATCATCCTAAGCGATGAAGCACATTTTCACCTTGATGGCTTTGTTAATCTCCAAAATTGCCGTGTTTGGGGATCGGAGAACCCACATGTGATTGTCGAACAACAAATGCACCCACGACGTGTCACTGTTTGATGCGGATTTTGGGCTGGAGGCATCATTGGACCATACTATTTTGAAAATGAGGCTGGTCAAGCAGTAACTGTTAGTGATGCTCGATATCGCGACATGATAACACAGTTCTTTCTGCCGAAATTGGATGCTATTGATATGGCCAATATGTGGTTTCAACAAGACGGTGTCACATGCCATACAGCCAGTGAAACAATTAAATTACTGCATGAGACATTTCATGGTCGTGTACTCCCTCGTTTCGATGATTGGCCCCCTAGACCGTGTGATTTAACACCATTAGATTTCTTCTTATGGGGTTATTTGAAGTCAAAGGTCTACGTCAAGAAGCCCACAACCACCCGTGCATTACAAGAGGAAATTAAACGCTGCATCAACGAAATTCAGCCACAAGTATGCAGAAAGGTCATGCAAAATTTCAACAAAAGGGTGCGTATGTGCCAGCAAAGCCGTGTAAGCCATTTGCCCGATGTGTTATTCCATGAATAACCCTATCCTATGTACTTTATGATTCAATGAAAAAATAACAATCTAAAGACTAAAAAAGACAAGGTTTTCTATTTAATTCAAATCTTGCGTTAATTTTGGGACAGCCTTTATCTAATCGACTGCGTTGCGCCAGCAAGAAGAAGACGATCTTTTGAAACTTCCGGAACAGCGGCAGTAATGGCGGAAGGGCAGCATTAAGAACGGAAGACGACGAGAATGAAACGGAAAAGCGACTTCCGTAGATCGCACAGTGCGTCGAATCTGTGGCGAGAACTGTTGACACGATCGCCTCTCGAAACTAACAGCGTTCGAACACCGATTATTCGATAACAAATACTTGAAACACTATACAAAGGGTATAGTCAAGTGTAGTTAAAATTTCCCTTAAGTCGAATTATATGTATTGGCTCGTATTCGATAGGGTATCGTGAAAAAACATACTGTGTGAAATTTCAACCCTATATTTCAATCGGCAGGGTAGTTATGGAGTAAAAACGAATAAATGGTTTTCCACCTATTTCCCGTTAGTTAATAATGTTTCAAAATGCTTTGGAAAATCTGAGATATATAAAAAACCCAAACACATACACAATATTTGCAAATTGATAAAACCTGTTTATACGAAGTCAAGAACCTTGAAAAATATAGATTTCACATGGAAATTTTAAAGTGACGATGTTTATATTTTTACAGTACCTATATATGATTGTAGGTGTTGTTAATGGATTTTTTCATATTTTCATATGAGGTGCGCCGTTGTTAAAAAAAGTAAAAGCTGAATCTTTCGACATATTTCTTGGGAAAAACTAAGCTAACTTTAAAATTGTTGCATTATTTTAATTCTGTAAGTGTATTAGGCACTGATAAATCATTAGCATTTTACAGAAATAATTAACACTAAAACTAGCGGACCAGTCAAAATGGCTGGTTCGTAAGTTTTTCTTTTACAATTCCAAAAATTATAAAAGTATCTTCATTGGAAAGCTTCGAATGAATTTCTTCATTGAAGCAGACATTGTAATCAAAATGGGACAAGGTCTGAATAGATGCGGTCTTGTCATTATTACCAGACAATATACATCAGTCGTGTTTATTACTCAGTAGTTCTAGTGTTAAACAATGAAGGAACTTGATTAATATTGCTGCTATGTGATGCAGTACATCTAGAAATATCGAAGATGATTTTTCGACATTTTTCCCAGGAAAAATCTAAACTAACTTTAGAATTGTTACATTCTATTAATTCTCTAAGCATATTAGACACCGATAAACCGTTTAGATCCAACCATTAACGCCATTAACGCTGCCCGTGGAAATCCGCTCTCCGTTTGCCCTTAAGACGTTCTTCCTAGTCAATAGTCTAAGCTAAGCAATATCGTTGGCCAAGACCCGTTCACCAAAACCGCTATACATAAACAAGCAATGTAACGGACCGAATCAGATCCGGCCGGTAAGTCACGCTGACACTTGTAACGCTCAACTGACAAGCTATAGGGATAATTCATTCGTCAATCGTTTCGAATACGAGAGCTAATCGAATTCAACGCTAATTGTTTTAATTCGACCGATAATCGTTCTTTTTTTCTCTAGGGATATTTCCGCTTTTATCAGCGACCAATTTACACTCTTCGCGACACCAAGACTTGGCACCCATTTGACACTCATTTGGCATAGCGTTCGACCGTAAAGTTTTGCGACAAATTCGTAGCAAATTGCTCGCCGAGTCCCTACATATTTTTATCCATTGAGCAACGGACTGTGGGTCGTCCGTGATCTCGCGAGGTCCGCGAGTCGTGAACGAAAATACATATATCGAGTTCCCGTGCGTGTACGTGTCAAACGGTTGAGCGATATAACAGGTTTAACTTAATTTCGTTAAAATATCGCGGCGGCTTATCTGAGTATGCCAGCGGCATTCTTTAAGCTGGGAGCCTGCGCGCCGATTGCACGGTATTAAAACGGTGGGCGAGCAAACGGTTCTCCGCGCGGTCGGGTTGATTTAAGTAAAACCACGTATCGCGGTCTTCATCTCGGTGTGACTTACGCTAATTGGCTTCTGAACGGGCCGATGGAAATTTATGGTAATACGCTGGCTCGCCCGCGAGCACACTAACGATACCACTTTTCTCGATGCACGCTCTCGCACGCCAAGCTTCGACGTCGCGGCGAATCCCGTCCCGTCTCGTCCAGGACGTATCCGTTGCGTATCCGAGCCTTGTCCCTGATAACTGAACCACGGCTAAATAAAGCAGTGAGATATGACGGCCTCGACGGTAAGTAGCCACAAGAAATCGCTCATCTCGCGTGCTTAAACGCCGAGAGTCCGCCGAGCATTCGCCACCGACACACGATGCTCCGGGTACAAGAATTTAGAGACACTTTGCCGACAAGCTAACAGTTCCGGATCGGCGTGTGTGCCACGGTATCCGCTTTGCGGCCGCTAGCAAGATCTCTACCGTAACTGTTAACTGTCTCGCATCTTGGCGAGTCGCCGAACGTCGAACCTTGGTGTCTCTTCCGTTTTCAATCGTTATCCTTGTCTACATTTTGCAAACTACGAAGAACGCAATACTTCTTATTCAAATGTCGTCCGGAAGACTCGAAGATGCAAGTATTAAGGGATACTTTGATGCCAAGGCAACACTTCTGGATCAATTTTTGTTCTACAGTATTTTCTCTATGGGTTTCGGAAAGATGTCTGCCGTGATTGTCAAAATGAGTTATCCTTGTCTACATTTTTGAAACTACGAAGAACGCAATACTTCTTATCGAAATGTCGTCCTGAAGACTCGAAGAAACAAGCATTAACCCCTGCCCGTGCCATTTAGCTCGACGAAACTCGGGCCCAAGCGGTAGGCGTCAACGCGCGCTAAACAGACGAAACTGATGCTAAATACCTGTGATATAGTCAGTTTTACGCGTTACTGCTGTTGAGGAAGTAAATTCTAATCCTTTTACTTTCATAGACATTATGAATTTATTATAAATTCTAATACATAATAGTTTCAAAAATATCCGACAATCTGTTCACGAGTCTGACACGTGATATTCATGTTGTGGGTAAAAATCTTCATCACGAGTCTGACTCGTTAAAGTGCGGGAAGGGGTTAAGGAATACTTTGTCGCCAAAGCAGCACTTCCAGATCAATATTTGTTCTACAGTATTCTCTCCACGGATTTTGATCTCCACCGTAATTGTCAGAATTCTGTCCTGCCCTTTAGTGTATCATCAAACGCCATACTTCGGTCCTTCGTTATCCTTCTCTACATCGGAAACGCTGCAACGAACATACTTCTTCTAGAACTGTCGCATCTTCGAGTCTGCCTGACGACAGTTCTAGAAGTAGTACATTCCTTGCAGGATGTCGGATGTAGAGAAAGACAGCGATCAAAGACCGAAAGAGAAGCCGAAGATCCAGTGATCCATTATCCTCGATACACTATTAAAAACATAAATTGCGGATAAGATTACTTGGAAAAAAAAACTTGAACAAAGAACTAGAAAGTTCTACTAAAAGTATAACCAGCATAGAATAGCATAAAAGAGTAAATCGAATGATCGAAGCGACCTTCTGCAATGTGGAATTAAGTGGAAGAAGATAATAAATTGACGATCGTTAGAAGGAAGCTCGACAAGAACCGCACGATGGCCGATAAATCATAACTGAATGTGATCCTACAATTACCCTTCGGTATGCAACAAAATAACCTTTTCCACTAATTACAGGATCGATTTCCCGCCATCGAGTGTGCTTTAGCTCACAAATGGTAGGACTCGCAATAAACCATCGCGAAAACGGATACACGACCGCAACAGTCCAGTTCATAGAAACGCTCAACATTCAGACAAGTATTGGCTTCCGGTTTCTCGCGTTAAGCGATAGTCGCTTGTTACATGTAATTACACTATACACCCCTAATAACCGTACAGAGTTCTTACAGAGATATTCGACTTTCCGAGCCTCCGACCGGGCGGAAATCGATCACGATCGATCCGGGAGATGGCTCCGGCCGTGAATTTTACCCGATTTGAGGATCTCGTCGAAAGCGTGCCCATTTTCGTTTCGCGACATTCGTTTCTCCGTGGAAAGTGCGTCCACGAGAGGCCGCCGCGTGAGATTTTCGAGACCTCGCGATCCCGTGAAACGATTGTCGGGTCGTCGCGGCCTCGAAGTGACATACCGTTCAACGTGAAACGGTCATTAGCGCTGCACGAGTGTCCCCTGGTCGCGTGTTCGTATATACACGCATTTCTATGCCAGACCGTTATAACGATCCAAGCGACAAGCAGATAGCAATGGGTCTTCGAGCATTTCAGACAGAAAACCAGCGAGAAGTTTCAGCGAAGCCACATCAAACGAGAGAGACAGGCTCCGGATGTTCGAAGCTCCGAACTTGTTCGCCGAATTTCCAAATCGCGTCTTGTTCCTTTCGTCTCGAATCGATTCGAAAGCTTCAAGATTACGTTAATTAGTAGACTACGGGCTTTTACATGATCACGGCAAGTATAAGCTTATGAAATGCAAGGAAGCGTTACTAAAACATCATCTTCTTTATAGTATTCTGAATAATTCGTTCTTTTAAATTGTTGAAAAACCAGCTTTTCGCGAGATCGAGAGGCTCTTCCGTCTCGGACAGTTATCCCCACTTTTCCATATAGAAAGTTCGCCTACTTCCTTCGAAATTACTTCCCATTTGCTTTTATCCGTATTCGAAAAATAATTAAGCTCAAATCGAAACGCGATATTCTTCTGCACAAGTAAAAATCACCGTTCACTTGGACTCGCGGTTTTCCAAAAAACCACACACATGATTAAGAATTTCTTTTATAAAAACACACACAACTGTCAAATAGCTTCGGCAGTTTATTGCTGCAACTGTTAATTCTCAACATGGTTCTTTAATACTAAACCTACCGAGCTTGAACATCAACTGGTACATATTGCCTTATACAAATGACAGAATCTAATTAATTTATACTTTGCGCGGCTATTATTGTACTACGTTCTCTAATAAAAATGCTTATTCGATACCCTTTTATGAGAGCATCCTTCTAATTTTAATAATCCTGAAATAAGAAATCTGGAAGCGGCCATTTTAACGGTAGTGGCAGGTTTAATATTGATGAATTCTTCGACCAGCGTGCCAATAAAGAATAAGCATTTTAAAAATGAAAGTCCTCGAGTCGATCGTAGCACAGGTCCTGATAATGTGACTGGTCAATTTTAAACAAATCTACTATTAACCCTTTGCACTCGAAGCTCTTTTAACTAGAGAACCAAAGCATCTCTTCTGACCTAAGATATTTTCATTCTACATGAATTATTTCTCCTTGTGCACGTGGATGTTTTTACAATTACTCGTTCTCGCAAACCGTTAAATTTTTGTCAATTTCTTACACGGGAACATATTCAGATGCGAAAATCCGATTTTGATGAAACTTAGGGAGCTCATAGTTCTTTGAAAAATATTTCACACGTGTTTCTTTTTATCCGCAACCATCCACTTTGAAGGGGTAAAAACAGCCCTCCAAGTTGGGGTATTTTTGAGATATCTCGGAAACCAGAAATCGAATAATTTGAATCTTTTTTTAAATTGTGTGTTTTTCAATGGGAAATGTAGTCGCGTAAGAAAATTTTCATAAAAACGGTTAACCATTTGAATCCCAGGGGGTATTGAGAAAACACTGTCGAAGAATCCCAAACAGCGAAACCGCGCTTTCTTTAAACGAGTACGAAAAGACCCAAGCAGCGCGATGGCGCTTGTGTTATTTTTTGTAGAGAAATACCAAGTGGCGCGATAGCGCTTTGTTGTAATGTATTATTGCATTATTATAGTATTATTCTAGCTATTGTAAAATGTAACACAACAATGTAACACAATGTAAATGTATAAAATACACACAATTGTGTATGGCAATTTTTCGTGACGTCTCAGAGTCGTCAGTCGAATGCTAATGGTTAACCCTTTGCACTCGAATGGCGACTCTGAGGCACCAGTGAAAATTGCCATACCACTATTTAAAACAATTTTTATATCGCTCATGTTTGTGTCTAAGAAATTCGTAAAAATATCACTGTTGCAAGGACGAATAACACAGTCAGAACACTCGCATGCGCGAGATAAAATAAATCATGTGGAATGAAAATATCCTAGGTCACAATGAATGCCTAGGTTTGCGAGTCAGAGCAGCTTCGAGTGCAAAGGGTTAATATTGTCGGAGACAATGCTTTTCGCGAGACAACCAACAACTGTTTTATTTCGATCGCTGTTACAATCTTTGGGATCTCCAATCGCTCGCGGTTGCGAGCCACTCTAAGTCATAAAATGCATCGAATTGGCCGGTGTAACGCGGCGCAGAGTGGATTCTATTCTCGCGGAAGATCGATTTCACTTAGCGGCACGTCAAGGATTAATCCCGAGGGATCCGGGGGCTGAGTTATAATTCCAAGTCGATCCGTAAAAGCGGCGCCGATTGTCGAGGACGAAACCGAGGAGGCGGAGAGAGAGAACGAGGCGGCCCTGCTCGATCGGCCGGCAGGTTGACAGTCGCAACGGCAGCCGACATTCCTTCGTCAATCGGATAAACTGGATGCCATAAATTTGCACGAACGTACGCGACTGTCCCGTGGCCCGTTTCAGCGTTCTCCGTTGGCGATACCAGTATCCGCCTCGGCGGAGCACTTTTTCTCCTAGTACGGAGCGCCGTTGGCTCTCGAACGCGTGAACGCCGATCGTCGAAATCAATCCTTTTTGCCAGGACAAAAGCTGTACTGTTTTGCAAAAAGTTTTTGTACTTTTTTGCAAAAAGACTCTCGAAAATTTGCCACACTGTATTACATCATATCGTTACCAAAGTCATATAGTTTTAAGCAGTAAAATAATGTAATTTAAAATGTAAAAGAAGTAATATAGAAATCATCTAATTTTAACATCTTTAGAAGCTTAAAATTCTAGTTTTACATTCCAATTTTTAACAACATTATTAGACAATATTATTGGGGATACATTGTTGATCCCCAATAAAAGTTGCTGTCAGCCTTGAAAGACCCATTAAAAAGTTTACAGTCATGGATCATAGACCTTACAAAAATTCTGAAATAATCGCCGGTCGATAAAGTGTTAAGATGTAAATGCAATTATGTAAAAATTATGTAAAAATAATGTAATTTCAAAATGTAAATGCTACGATACAAAAATATAGTAATTATAAAATGTAAAAGCAATAATACGAAAACAATGTAATTTAGCGTAATTGAGCGTCTAGCCAAAGCAACAACGACTCCGGAAAATTTGCCAAACTGAATTATCAATAATCGAAAATTTACGCGTCTTCGAAACCATTAGGAAATTTAAATCGTAACTGTGAACGTGGAATTTTTGAAAGTTAACACTTTACCGACCGGAAATCTATTATTAGGACTTTCAATAGTTGCACTGTAACAAAATGAAGCCTAACTAACTGCTTTTACATTGCAATGTGTAACCAAATTGTTAGATAACGTTACCGAGGATGTTATGTTGATTTACAATAAAAATTGCTGTCAGCGTTGAGAGATCCATTGAAAGTTTTCAATCATTGACGATCGACCTTGAAAAATTCTGAAATACTCGCCGATCGGTAAAGTGTTTAGGTACAGTTTGTCATTTTACATAGCTTGGAAAGAAAGGGGTATAGTCAACTTTATAGTAATAATAGAAACATTAAATCGTGAGTTTGAACATCGAATGTTTTGAAGTTGAGGTACAATTTTTATTTGTCACTTTATTGAGCTTGCAATGAAAAATATATTGTCACCTTGATAATAAGAATAGAAAATTTAAACATTGAATTTTTTGAGATTGAGGTACAATATTTATTAGCCATTTTACTGAGCTTGGAAAGAAAAGTGTATCATCAACTTTACAGTAAGACTAGCAATAAAATCGATTCAATGAGACATCGACGTTCTAAATGGAGGTGTCTACGAGATCTCAGAATCACTTTAATTGTTTTAAATATAACCATAAATTTTTGCAGAATAGTAAAGTCCTGCATGACGAGTTCGTTAACCATGGCACAACATTCATGATTATTTTATGATACCATATAATATATTTGCACATTACACTAGGCAGGTACACGACGAGAGCTTTATACTACTGGACGCATTCTTCAATTTATCTTTATGAAAGATATAATACAAAATCGTGAATCAAGTTTTAAGGAGTTGTTGCGAAGAGGAAAGTTTAATCTTCAAATATATAGCAGATTCAGACTAGAGAAAAATTTGCTAACGTTTTTAGAGGCGAATCAATGTATAGCGTTTTCGAGAAGAAACATGGCGAAATGTTTTGCTGACGTAGCGTCAGATGGATGGACTTCGCTATGAAATATTTCTGTTTTGAAATACTGCCTGTCAACGGGACCAGTTGTTCCAAGCCTGTATTTATTACGGGAACGGAAGTTCAATTTTCGGTTTTTACGAACAGCAAGTTCACGGGTTTCCATTAATCCGTGTCGCCACACGACGGTACTTAATCTTACTATAAGTTTGATACGATTGCTGACTGGACACCTTTTCCTGTTTCGAGTGATAAATAATCATCGATAATTTGTCACTATGAAACCCGAATAGGTAGGTCGTTTTATGTATTGGAGTTGTGCTGATTTATTTGCGGCCTGGCTACTTGTATATTATTTCCGTGCGAGTTAGTCGTGATACAGCTTAAATATAGAACCTTTGATTAAAAGTTTACTGCTGCTCCTTTGTTCGTGGCTAGAACTTTGGCAAACTGATGAGAGGCCGCTAATAATTCACGTTATGCACGCCCCAGTTTTTGCGAACTAACATTAACTTCGTCGGTGTACATTTCGTATTTCAGAATACTATTGCCTTCGTTTCCTGCCTATAATAAGCAACAATTTTTTTAGAGCTGACAGATTCTGAACGAAAATACTCTAAAAAGAAATTCGCAATTAATTGTTAGCTTAATCAAAATCGATTTTAATTCCATTTTCATTGGGGCGTCTCTTATTCGAACACAATATTGTTAGCAGCACGAAATAAAATGATATAGAAGATTATTGGACAATGGACTAACATTTGCGCTCAATTCGTTCGGCATTTAATGTGTCGAGTAGACATAACTTTCTTCTGAATACAGTTATGGTTTGAAGTTAGCACTAATCAACGTGTTCAGTCCATAAATTACATGGCTCATGATTGTATTAACACTGTAACTGCCAGACCAATAGCCTCAGAAAAGGATTAAAAAATTATTCAAGTCGATACCAAAGCGAATAATTTCGGTTATAAAAAATTCTGGAGGATCTACAAAATATTAAATATTGAGTTCCATTCGTATGTATGCATAAATGTTAATTAATTGCAACAATGTGCTATTATTTTGTCGCACCGGTTTATCAAGATATATACATTTTTGCAGATGAAACAAAAAGGGCCATCCTTGTATATAGAAACTTAGCGCTATTTGGAGTTCAACACTTATGTGTACTTATCTACATATTCAAAATTATATTTCTATACTTTAATAAATAAGAATTAACAAATTTTACGGGGTGTGCTATTCTATTGTCGCGGACTGTATTCACACAAGCATGAGCAATGTAAAAATTGTTTTAAATAGTGGTATGGTAATTTTCACTGGTGCCTCAGAGTCGCCATTCGAGTGCAAAGGGTTAACCGTTAGCATTCGACTGGCGACTCTGAAACGTCACGAAAAATTGCCCTACACAATTGTTATTATTCAAAACAATTTTAACAACGCTGTTTTCATATCTATCAAGGGAACATATTCAGATGCTAAAATCCTATTTTGATAAAACTTATGGTAGCTTATAGCTCTACTGTCTAGTACAAAGAGCTTTTATTAAAATTTTCTTGCGCGACTACATTTCCCAATTGAAAAACACAATATTAAAAAAAAAATTCAAATTTTCGATTTCTGGTTATCGAAATATCTCAAAAATACCCCAACTTTCAGGACTATTTTCACCCCTTCCAAGTGGATGGTTGCGGATAAAAAGAAACACGTGTGAAATATTTTTCAAAGAACTATAAGCTTCCATAAGTTTCATCAAAATCGGATTTTCGCATCTGAATATGTTCCCGTGTAAGAAATTGACAATAATTTAACGGTTTGCGAGAACGAGAAATTGTAAAAACATCCACGTGCACAAGGAGAAATAATTCATGTAGAATGAAAATATCTTAGGTCAGAAGAAATGCTTTGGTTTTCTAGTTAAAAGAGCTTCGAGTGCACAGGGTTAATAGTAGATTTGTTTAAAATTGACCAGTCACATTATCAGGACCTGTGCTACGATCGACTAGAGGACTTTCATTTTTAAAATGCTTATTCTTTATTGGCACGCTGGTCGAAGAATTCGTCAATATTCAACCTACCACTACCGTTAAAATAGCCGCTTCCAGATTTCTTATTTTAGAACTATTAAAATTATAAGGATGATCTCATAAAAGGGTATCGAATAAGCATCTTTATTAAAGAACGTAGTACAATAAAAGCCACACAAAGTATAAATTAATTAGATTCTGTCATGTGTATAAGGCAATATGTACCAGTTGATGTTCAAGCTCGGTAGGTTTAGTATTAAGGAACCACGTTGAGAACTAACACATTGAGTGCCGGCGATGTATGCACCATTTAATGAATTATGAGCTGATTTGCTTGTTTCTGAACAATCAGTAGCTAACGAAAATATTTCGAACCTTATACATTTTCGTGAAACAGTATATTTCCTTCGTGTACAATTTAACAGGAACGCAGAATAGAAAGAAAATCGTTCAAGCTTTCGGATTCGATTCAAGCGACGGACGCAGAAACCCGCGCAAACGCGGGGCCGGCGTTCGATGCGTTGAAATCGGACATTCCATCCGCGACAACCTAATAATCCTGGCACAGGGGCACGCAAGATTTTCGAAAAATCGCCGTCGACAGGTTTCGCAAAAAGTATCTCGCGGTTGATCGTCGTCAGATCAAGGTTCGATCGAGAGGCTGGTCGCGAACGTTCCCGATCGCACTCTAGTATGCAGCAGGCGTGCATTTGCGCAATCGAATGCGGCTCGGAGCTCGACTTGGCGTGGTGCAGAGAGCGCGGTGGTGCACGGTGCAGCCGAGTATACAGGTGCAACTGGTAGCCGTGCCGCGCAGTCTGCCAGCAACGACTTTCAGCAGGAGCTCAGTGACTCGCGTGCACCGAACCAGTTTCCAGGTTTTACGTAGTCGGCGACGACAACGCTCCACGTTCGTCGACGACGATGGCGCGGCGTACCTGTACGCGCGAGTGCAGGCGGGTGCACGCGTGTAATTACGCCCCCTCGTACCCCCTGTGCTGCGAACGCGGCTTGAATGCGGCAGACCGTCCGCTAAACCGGATGAAAGAGAAACACGCCGGCTGCATAGAACCGCCTTTTATAACGACCCACTCGGCCGCTACTCGGTAATTAACCGTTTGCCAATTAATGAACGCTGCCCGCGAAATTCTTCACTTGGGCGTTCTCTATTTATCTCCCCCTCGCTTCACCACTCCTTCCCTCCCATACTCAGCTATTTCTCCAGCATGCATTCTCCTTCTTTCGTTCTTTATATTCTTTCCCTTCTCTCTTCTCTCTCTCCCTCTCTGTATCTGCATCTTCTTCTCAAGATATCTATTTCTCTTCACCTCTGTACGTTTCTACCTCTCTTGGTCCTTTGACCTTTATCTTTTTTGGTCTTTATTTC
Source organism: Agapostemon virescens (assembly GCA_028453745.1). Taxonomy (NCBI): domain Eukaryota; kingdom Metazoa; phylum Arthropoda; class Insecta; order Hymenoptera; family Halictidae; genus Agapostemon; species Agapostemon virescens. Next base: position 5,160,397 of record CM052093.1, on the reverse strand, counting down.
TCTTGGTCCCCAGTTTTCTTAGTCTTTAGATCTCTCTGTCTCTATCTATTTTGATATCTATTTCCCTCGGCCTCTACTTCTCTTGTTCTCTGCCTCTCTTGGTATCTATCTCCCTTGGTATCTATCTCTCTTGATCTCTATCTCTTGTGATATCTATCTCTCTTGATATCTATCTCTCTTGATATCTACCTCTCTTGAGATTTATCTCTGTTGATATCTATCTCCCTTGGTTTCTATCTTTCTTGATATCTATTTCTCTAGGTCTTTATTTCTCTTGTTCTCTGTCTCTCTGGATATATATATATATATCTCCCTTGCTCTTCATCTACCTCTCTTAGTCTCTATTTTTTTTGTTCTTTATCTCTCTCGGTTCTGTGACCTCTACCTTTCTTGGTCTTTATTCCTCTTGGTCCGCAATTCTCCTGATATCTAGCTTTCTTGATATCAATTTCCCTTGATCTACAGCTCTCTTAAATTCTAGATCTCTCGGTTTCTAACGCTCTTGGTCACAAACATTCACGGCACTGTCATCTTTCTTGGTCTGTATAGAGTTTTGTTGAGAGTTTAAGTTTTGTCTGTATTTCTCGTAGTTCCTAATCCTCGTAGTATCTAGCTCTTGTGGTGTTTTTCGCCCTCGTCTTTCCCTCTTGTTCTCTATGTTACTGTCACTCTTAACGCATGTTTTGTTTGATCCCTATTTCTCTTAGTCTCTATCCCCCTGAGTCTATATCTGCCTCGATCTCTATCTCTCGTAATCTCTAGCTCTCTCTATTGTTCTTGATCTCTAATACTCGTATCCTCTATCGTTCTTGATCTCTATCGTTTTTTGTCTCTATCGTTCTTAGTTTCTATCTACCACCCTTAGCCTCTCTCTCTCTTTCTTTCTCCCCCCTCTCTCCCCGATTTCCCTCTCTTGGTCTCTATCTCCCTGGATCTATATCTGCCTCGATCTCTATTTCTTGTAATCTCTAGCTCCTGTGGTCTCTATCCTCTTGGTCTCTAGGTCTCGTGTTCTCTATCGTTCTTGGTCTGAATCGTTCATAGTCTCTATCTCTCTTGGTATCTACCACTCATAGCTTCTCTCTCTCTCTCCGCTTTCCCCTCTCTCGGTTTGGAAACGTGAGAAGGGAGAATACGGCGAGTGTGGCGCGGCGCGTGATAATACAAGCCTGTACCCGTCCCGCGGTAAAAGCGGCGCAAACCTGGCTACCGCGGGCAAATAATTACTCGACCCGCTCGGTCGTTATACCTTCCTTCCTCGCTCCGCTCCTCGTTCCGACGGTGTGATACTTACGCGTCGAGTTTTCTCGTTCCTGCTGCACGTTCGGAGGAGAACGATGCAATTGAACGCGAATCTGGGTCTGATGATGCATGCCCGGCTCGCGCGATCGGCCGATTGGAAATTGTGAAGTGTGCCTCGTCGCGTGGGTTTTGTAATTCCACGAATTGCATAGACTCCCGTAATTCTAGAACGACGGCGATTAATTTTGTCCTATGAACTTGGATGCAATTCATGTCCTATATATCGATAAACGAATCGATGCTTTGTTTCAAAGAATTCATCGTACAAGTATGATCGCAAGCGTTTTTAATGTTTAACAAGTTCCGTGCCAAGCTGTCTTTTTGCTCGACTTTTCTCTCAGGCCATTTTATGCGTGACCAAAGATTGTTACATTATTACAAACTTACTTGCTTTGTTCTATATTTCATTTTTTATTATGACTCATTGTTGTGGTGGAAATATATTCTTTAGTCGCACACTAATTGTTAAATGCATCTTTGTGATGCACATAACACGGAACGTATGAAAAATTGAATTAAGAGAAAAATCTCTTTCGCCGATTAAAATATTCATTTTAAATACTGTTACGAATATAGATTCAGACTATCGATATTCGTTTAGATATCGATGTAATACATGATCCAAGTTACACCGTCGTTTTAGTAAACACGTTGTTGTAGCAAGAACAGAGGAGAGGCCGAGATTAGACTTTGCTGTGGCTGGACGTGTTTTGCATGTTCCCTCCTCTTATAATAAAGATTATTTTAATATTAACAGTGTCTTTGATAATGCCGCGATCATAGGGCCGCCCACGTAACAATACATTAAATACGAATTAAAAATGTCATGATGTTTCGGTAACGGTTGCTTGTATTTCATAAGTTTATGCTTGCCGTAATTACGTAAAAACCCACATAGACGAATGTTATTGGGTTCTTCGGAAAGTAATTTCGTTTTTTCCCGACAGAGGATTTAATTGTATTTTTTTACACCCAACTTCACACTTAAGCCGCATAATCATTATATGTTTTGAGAGCTGATATAGCAAGACTTGTGTGTGAAAATGTCCAATTGATTCTACGCAGTAGTTTTTGGTTGGTGCCCTTTTAAATATGGAGAGCAATAAGCAGCATTTCCGTCATATTTTACTTTTTTACTTTAAAAAAGGTAAAAATGCTGTTCAAGCCAGAAAGAAATTAACCGCTGTGTATGGAGAAAATGTGTTGACAGTACGCCAGTGCCAGAACTGGTTTGCAAAATTTCGATCCGGCAATTTTGATGTCGAAGATGCACCACGTTTTGGAAGGCCGGTTGAAGCTGATAAAGACACGATAAAGGCATTAGTTGATGCAAACCGGCGAATAACAACACGTGAGATCGGTGAGAGGTTAAATTTATTAAATTCAACTGTTTATGACTACTTGAAAGGCCTGGGTTTAACCTCGAAGCTCGATATATGGGTTCCCCATGCCCTCACGGAGAGAAATTTGTGTCGTCGCGTTGACGTCTGTGATTCGCTTCTTAAACGTCATGAAAATGATCTATTTTTGAAGCGCATCGTTATAGGGGACGAAAAATGGGTTGTATATAACAATGTCAAACGCAAGAGATCATGGAGCAAAAAAGATAAACCGGCTCAAAGCATTTCCAAAGCCAATATCCATCAAAAAAAGGTGATGCTGTCTGTTTGGTGGGATTTTAAAGGAATCGTTTTTTTTTGAGCTTTTACCAGATAACGCAACAATTAATTCGGAAGTCTACTGTTATCGGCTGGACAAACTGAATGATGCACTTCAACAGAAAAGGCCAGAATTAATCAACAGAAAAGGTGTAGTGTTCCATCAAGATAATGCGAGACCTCCAAGTTTGGTCACTCGCCAAAAGCTTGAATGGGATACAGTGGCACAAACACCATATTCTCCAGATCTGGCACCTTCGGATTATTATTTGTTCCGGTCACTGCAAAATTTTTTAGACGATAAAATCTTCACTTCAAATTAGGAGGTCAGAAACCATCTCGATCAGTTTTTTGCCAGCAAAGACCAAAAATTTTATAAGCGTGGAATCATGCTACTACCAGAAAGATGGCAAAAGGTATTGGACCAGAATGGCCAATATATAATTTAATAAAATATCTGTTCATTATACGAAAATTGTCTTTCATTTTCACAAAAAAAAAAAACGAAATTACTTTGCGAACAACCCGATAGAACATTATGGACTAATTTAATGATTATCGACAAAATTTGGTTTGTGCACGTTCAAAATTGTAACAGATAGCGTTACGAATGATCTAATTATGCTTGAAATGATTATGCAATTTTAAGAATTTGATACGCTTCTATGGTTGCAGAAGAATCTTTCTTCTAGAAAGTTCTCGGTATGATAATTTTGTTGTAAGATTTCTGACGTTGAATGAAGTTCGATCTGTGCAGGTAACATTCGAAAGGAAAATTGAAGTTTTATTGGTCCCGTGCGATAGCGAACGCGTCGTTTCGCGAATAAGAAAATAAGAAAACGTTGGTCGCGTCGTGGTGAGAAATTAGGGTTCGATTTTACGGACGCATTATCGAGTCACCGCGTTTGGTGTCCCACTTTGGCCCCATTCTCAAAAGTAATTTGATGTGCCGGCTGACTTCTGGAAACGCGGCACCTTTAACCCTGCGCTTTCATTCGCCTCGTTTCATGGCTAGACGTAATTCGGTGAATTCACATAATGACGACGGTCATCCAGCGCTTACCGTGTGCGGCGTCGTTAACCTTTTACCTGATGTCAGGTGCGCTATGTTATGGTCCTGTCGTGTACTTGGCGAAACACACTCGCGGATGAATGGAAACGCATTAATTCGTATCATTAGCGTAGAGGCAACAACTGAGTTCCTTTTTTTTACGAATACGAAACGATATTATGCAGTGACGCTAAATTATGCAAATTCCTGGTGGATTTTCAAAGATGATCTTATGAATAAAATCGACCGATATGTATATGAACTTGTTTTAACATATTTGCACTGAGTCCTTTGCGACGCGGTCGACAGATAAAGCTGCACTTCGCGGAGGCACATTATGTGCATTTTATCATAAGTTTATGGTCAGTTCGGATGACCAATTTCTGAAGCATTCATTGTAATCAAAGGATTTGACGTATTTGTGGGAAAATGAAAATAAAAAGCAACCGTACGATGTGAAAGCTATAAAGTAAACTAAATTTACATGCTGATTGCGATCTTTTTCGAAGCAAATATGTCGCTAACATAAAATGATAGAGAGAAATGATGATTTTACACTTAGCAGCAGGATTGGCGGGAATTCAAATACTATGTGAAAATACTATTTCATTTGATACTTCACTCTCCAGCAAATACTACGTTAAAAAACTATTTCATTTGTTACTTCACTCTTCGGAAAATACTATTTCAATGGATACTTCACTCTCCAATAAATACTATTTAAAAATACTATTTTATTTGATACTTTGCTCTCCAGTAAATACTATTTGAAAATACTATTTCACTTGATACTTCGTTTTTCAGCAAATACTATTTGACAATAGTATTTTCCATAAAGTGAATTAAACATTACAAAAATAATCAAGAAGAAAAATATAGAATAATCGTTAAGCCTGGAACATTTTTCCCAAAATCGTTGAGATGTTCTCGATTGCACTCGGTCCAGACTTTTAACACGTTGAATGCTATGTCAAATTTACAAATTAATAAGTTATAGATAATTCATATAATATTAAGAAATATTCGCACTATTTCAATAGATTCGATTGAAACAGAAAAGCACAAATGGGCTTAGCGAGTCTTTTGCTTACGCACAGTTGCATTATTTCCGCTTAAAGGTAAATCAAATGTGACGCGAAAGCTAAGCAAAATGGCTCCGCATTCAACGTGTTAAACGTCGGTTCACAAAGACCCTCGTAAATTCGTTGCGATTCTTGAAGCTCGTGTAAGTATTGCGTCCGAATGCTCGTGGGACAAACCTCGTTCAGGGATGAAGCTTTCTTGCGAAAGAAGAAAGGTGTATACTTTCTGACAGCGAAAGTCTCCGGCGACTTCTATCTACCTGTGCACGTGTGCCGCGCGCATTTAAACACGATGTAAACGCGAGTGACCCAGACGAACGACTCATGGAAAGTAGACGGCGATTGTCTGACAAAATATGAAAGGGAACGGTTTTTACGGTGTCGGGGCAGTCATGAGGCGAGAACCGGCCTGATTTATTCGCTTCCGTGGAAAGATATCGGACCGAGAGCCATTTTGGCGCTCCCCAATGCGAATTTGCTCCCGTTCGATTTCGACAATTTTTAGAGAAAAACAGAATCGGGTAGCTCTCTCTCGATTCTTTCTAATCGCTTACGAATTTTTGAGTTCTCATGCTCGAAAGGTCTTTCGGACTTTCACGGCCGGATATGGAATTTCGAAACTCTTGAACTCACACGGGAATATATTCAGATACGAAAATCCGATTTTGATGAAACCATTGGGAGCTTGTAGCTTTATTATCAATAATAATACAACACATTGTATTGTGTAAGAAAGAAAGAAAATTGTTATGAATCGAAGATCTCGATGCAAAAACTGTGCAAGCGTAGATGCAGGTCATTTGAATGTCAACATCTCATATATGGTAGATTTGTTTTTGTAATTTAAATGAAAAATTCTTACAATTCCAGTTACTTATTTATTTTTTTATTAATTTATGCGAAAGTCTGTGTCAGATCTATAAAAACACATTCTACATTTTTATTACAAGCATAGATAAAAAAAATGTAGAAATCATAAAATTTACTCTTTTTAATTTAAAAAATATTCTACAACGGTAGATTCCAATTTTTATTACAAATGCGAATAAAAAAAACGTAGAAATCGTGAAATTTACTTCTTCCTTCTTACGCAAGCAAATTTCAATTCATCATAATACTTTCCATTTTAGTAATCAAGCTCATTAATCATTTATTAATAATTTTATTATATCGAGGACATAAATTTAACGGTTCCTTTCTCTCATCAAAAGGATTAATGTGATTCTCACCGCTTAATAAAAATGCCTAGTCCGGCAGACATCACAAATGAAATGTATCTTCAAAGCAATTAATTTTAGGGTTTCCAAACTGAAAGAGATTATTCAATCGGATGGATTCTACAGGCTGTGGCATCAATAAAATAAATAGCGATGCCCCTTTCTCTTTTTTCTCGCCAGTAAATGATCGAGCCGATTCCCCGAAATAATCAATAAGAAGTCCAGGGTCAGTAACTTTCTCCGATAGAAAATTCGTCGATCGAGTTGCGCCTATTAATTTCGAGAATCGAAAAACGTGCCTCGACCTTGCACTCGGTCAGAGGAGCGCCGTGGGACTCTGACATGTAGGCTAAAGGTTGGTAATGTGGAACACCCGAGTTCAAAAGCTAGCCGAAGGTAGAGCACTTCTTTCTTTTTAACGAAACCTACGTGTGGAAAAGAAACAACGAATTTACATACAATAACCGTCTTCAATATAATGGCAATTCTAAAATGGCGATTACATTTTTAACACTGAACATAACACAGCCGATCAAGTGACCGATAATCAGATCTTTTATTTTTAAATTATTATAATAAAGATAAGATATATTATTATGAGACTCCATTCAATTGATTTCGTTATTCAATCATATATTGTAATAAAAATGGTGTAGAATTTAAATAAATTAAATCTTGTAATTTTTCACCTCGTTAGGTTTAACGTTAATATTGGATCCTTCGATTGGGATCATTTTTAGAAGTTGGAACAATTAGTTTATTACAAAACGTGTTAACGTAAACATTAATGTAGACGTCCAAAAGTAAAAATTCCAAAATATTTATAAACATTGTAAGATCCTGATAATCGAGGTTTTAATTGATTTTTTAATAATTTAACACTGATCGTATGACAAATAGTCGAAAGATGTGTTTCACAAAATTTATTCTGTGATCATTAAAATTGTAAGATGCCTTCTTTAGAAAAATATAAAATAAATTATATTAAATAAAAATTTCGTTAAATCGAAAATAATACAAATGGTTGAGCAATATCGATGTATAAGCAATCATGAGATTGCTAGGTAACTAAACATTCACTATTCAACCGTTTTGGATCATTTGCAGAAGACTGGATACAAAAGGAAGCTCGATGTTTGAGTGCCTCATGATTTAACAGAGAAAAATTTTATGGATCCAGTTTCCATCTATGAATCATTGCTCAAACGTAATTAAATCGAACCATTTTTGAGCTTGGCTGGGAAGATCTCTGCAAAACTCCCTTGATGGTAAAAAATTCGATTCAAAAACAGACTGTAAAAATCATTTGGCCAAGTGTTTAACCGATAAACCACAGAAGTGGTTTATGGGATGATGGGTCTACCTCAAAAATGTCAAAAGATCATAGATAATAATGCCTAATCTAAGCTTGAATAAAATTCATTTTGAATAAAAGAAATATTTAATCAAAAAATGACAAAAATCTCTCAACACTTTTTCGACCATCAAATATATGCAAAATAAAGGAATCAACTAGAATCCATAGTGATTTGAAAACGGTTTCCAGTAATTTCTTTTCCTTGCAGATGCCAAATTGTTGTCTGCACAAAAATTTCTCCATAAAGAATTTTGCTCTACACAAAACATACTTCCGTCAGAGTGCCGTTTACCCTGTTAGATACGTTTCCCAAGAGCGTAATAAACAATCATGAGATTTTATTATCGGTGGTAGTTATGTCAAATGTTAGTAATGTTTTTGAGTGTGAGTCTGAAGTGCTCCTGAAAAGCTGCTTTTGTATTCAGATATTACGGTGTTCCGTACTACCTGCATTTATTCTACCGGGTGAAAGCTGTGATGAGATGCGCATACATACGTGAAATAGTTGCGGGCCGACCTTCTGCCGAATCCAAATCCGAGGCCCTTGCGAAAGCAAATGGCGAGCCAAGGCCTGCGGCGTTTTGACGGTTCCCGTGAAACGTTCCGCGAAACGAGCGCAACTTACGAAACAGCTGATTAGCCGATACCGGTCGGCCGATCGTGACACGTAACATTGCCCGTTTCTGAATGAACGAACGCACGTCCGCTTGTAAACCGTTTGACCAGATCTTCCGCGATTCCGCAATCGAAAGTAGGCATCCGCCTCGCAACGGACACGTAAAGAGAAACAGCGCAAAACAATGGAAACGAACGGTAACTTTTCAACGAACTGTGCCGGTGATTACGAAAGTGGTCCAACTCAAAACTCCAAATCAATGTGTTATTATACCGTCGTTCTTACAAATTTATATTAAAAGTAGTAGACGAAATGCTACAACAATTCTTTCAAAATTGAAACATTAAAATGTATGATGAGAATGATTGTTCAATCTGCTTTCAACTAAATTTCGTAAAATCAATATAGTAACGTAAAATTTTATTTGAAACATATACGAAATAATTCCGTCACCCATATGTAAGTAGCACAGCAATCAAAAGAATTATTGAAACAGAATTACACCGTTATGTTATTATTTAGTAACCAATACTATTAAGAGAAGAAATAAATATCCCTATGGCTACTATATTTTGCAAATAAAGTAGACGATTGTAATTTTGCCCGAAAGTCCTCAGTCTAGCAATAACTAATCACTTCGTTTAGAGTAAGAATATAGGAGTAGAATGTATAAGTAGACTAACCAACACCTTGGTAGAATAAAGAAGGAAAAGTATTTCAAGAGTTAATAATAATAGGTATTAATTACTACCTAATAGATAATTAGAAATTATGCTTTGAATAAAGTTTATGTATACATATATCTTTAAGAAGAAAGGAAGAAACCTTATTCAGACCTAACGCAGACCAGTGCCTCGATTGATCCGAGAAAGAAAAATATTTCAAGACTTAATAATAATACATACTAATAGATTGGAAATCTATATTTAATTGTATTAATAACATATTAATAGTATTAATAGCGGTGCTAATTAACCACCATTCATAAATTAGATCGAACCTAGGCAATTATTTAAAATCAATTCCTCTCTCCTATTAAACAATAAGTAAGAAAATAAAAAGAAATTTGTTATAATTTCGTACATAGAATTCTATGTATGAATGTAAGCTCTCAATTTGAGAACTCGGGATCAACCATAATTGTTACACATAGTAACCTGTAATTCTAGGAGACCTCGAACAAATCCTTGAATCACTTCACTATCGTTTAGGAAAATATTTGACTCGCAGTACTCACAATTACTGCCAAGCGTATTTTATTTTCTGTTTATTGTCACATTGACCGGATTTTAGAACGAGGACTATTGATTCCTCTGCGACCCTGAAACTTCAACTATCGGACCTGCTTTCCGCTATTACTCTGCAAATTCGGTCAGCCATAACTCTCGTCGAAAAATAAACTTCCACCGGCGATACGACGGAACACATAAAATATTTGCAAACAACGATCCGATAAAAACGGATATCCCTAGCGCATTTTGCTACGTTCGAATTAACAACGTGGGCGAAGCATTAATTAAACGTGACGTCGAAGGCCGTACGAAGCCCGAATTTCGTGATGAATCGCATTGCTCACTGGATTATCGGGCAATAACGATGACTAACGTTCCGGACCATTGGGCCGGTGATCTATCAAAATATATCGTCCAACCTTTTCCGCAGGGGTTAGCTTATTTATCACTAAACGACTGCCGAAATGTCAATCTCCGTGAAACTTTTCAGTTTCAATTTTCGTTACTCTCAAATTGAACTCTACAATTTTATCAGCTATTTACGCCGGACCTACCCACCGTGACTGGTGTTTCGCTTAACAGTTATTATAATTATACAAACTTTTATGAAAAATAAAGGATTTTTATGGAAAACGATCGCATACAAATCGTTGTTCAAACGTATATCATAATTGCTATTCAAAGTAAGCAAAATTTCAATCTTTTCGATTATTTTAGACATAAGGTATCAGCCATTTTTAACACTTTGACTGACATGTCACCTATATATGGATGATAGAATTGTTTGTCCATGTTTAAAAATAAATTTGTACATGAATATATTCATTGCACTAAAAGTTGAGATCTGGAGAATAGATGAAGGTTGAAGTATAGCTTTGTGTCATACATTTTAAGTTTTCAATTGTTACTTCGCTAAATGAAGTACTTTGATTTTATGAGATTTTTGGGGTCGTTGATTGGGCAGTTAAAGTGTTAATTCGTCGTAAGCTCGGTGTTAGTTATAGATAATATCTAGAGATAATATCAAAGTTGACATTTGGTCCCAGGTAATTTGCAACGAAAGACCTTTAAACTTGCAAAGGATCTCTATTTTAAAGTACCAGCCATTTTGAAATCTCGGTGCGTTTCGCCTTAACACATCACTGTCCGGCGATCAAGAAAGATCTAAGATTAAGAAAGGATTACGAAAGATCATGAACCACGGTCAAAGACTTTTTAATGGATCTTTTAACGGTAAACGGCAATTTTTATTCTGTAGTAACAAATCATTTCCAATAACATATAATAATTTAATTGGAGATTACAATATTAATGAAGATAGTATACAAAATTTTACTACTAGGCTTTCGGTTGGCAAAGTGTTAAAACCTGTTGTTATTTATAGACAATATCTAGAGAAGTATTTAAACAAGTTGATCTACACAGATGAACGATGAGGATTCTTATGTAAAATTGACTGTAAATGTGGTAACGGTAATTTTTATAGTGAAGGAACAAGTCATTCCCAATAACGTCATTTAATAATTTAATTGGAGATTATAATAGAAAAGAAGAGTTTTAGACTTCAGTTTATCATAGCACAGTTGTAGAAAATTTTACTAATAGACTTCCGGTTGTTAAAGTGTTAAAATCTGTTGTTATCTGTAGACAATATCTAGAGAATTATTTAAACAAATTGATCTATACAGATGAATGGTAAGGATTGTTATGTAAAATTGACTGAAAATGTGGTATGATCAAAGTTGACATTTGATCCAAGGTAGCTTTGAAACGAGAGACCTTTAAACTTGCGAAGGAGTCTTATCTTAAATCAGCCATGAAGCCCTAGAAGTAGTCGTATGAGTCATTAGAGGGGTAGGTATATCTACTTCCGGCGTTTTTCTTGTTAGCATGAAACTATGATATACCGGGTGTTCAGCAATATCATCTCTGACACTCGATGGGACAGGAAAGAACGTCTGAACATAACTTTTACCAAAATTCTATTTATGTAATAGAATTCTAATTCTCTCATTCTATATATAGATATAGATATTCTCCAATATAAGATTGTATATACAAAAAAAAATTGCATTGTTTGAAAGTTCTAATTGGATTTCCCCCCTTAAGAGAGTCCCGGTTTCGATTACCGACCCGGTTCCCTCTTTCTTTCCTAGGTTCCTACAACAGTATGTTTTTTATTTAAAAAGAAACTTTCTACAGTCTATTTCAGATAACCGTATACACCGAGAAGCTGCAACAATGATCACCGAAACGATTCACATTCAACCAAATGATCGATTCGCAGGGCGATCCGTTCGAGTCCGACAGGAAACGAACGCGTTTGACAAAGTTTCCCCGGTTGTCGGCGACGTGCGAAGTCCGCTCGATCGGGGATCGATAGATCATCGCTTGTTCGCGGGGATCAAGGACTTTCATGCCCATAAACGGAGAAGTAGCTCGGTTGTTTTAGCCGCTATTAGCGCGGGTCTCACACGTGCGTAGACACACGCAGCTGCAAGTGTCGTGGCTCTCACCGGAAGCGAGTTATAGGCCGGCGTTATGCATGCTCGCGGATTTAATAAATAGAAAATGTCGCAGGGTTGTGTAAAGCGTGCCAACGACACGCGAAGGAATAAAACGAGAGGACAACAAACAAAAAAAGGAAAAAGAAAAAGAAAAAAAGACTGCGCGAGCCGGGAACACATTTTTCGTTCGGCTCGCGAGCGTGCACACACGTTTGCGCGAACTGCCTCCCTAGATGGAGAGAAAGCACGTTCTCGCGTTTATGGTATTAACCGCGCCGACATACGAAATGATTCGATATTGCGAACATTTTTTTTCCTTGTGCGTGAACCGCGGCAGGGTCGATCAAAATCACCCATGACATTTGATCCCGAACCACTGTTCGTCCGAGAGACCTCGCGTTTGGGAATTAGCGGAATCCGACGCATTCGCGGGGCTCTCTCGCACGCGAAAGGAATAATTGCAGAAATGTTAACGGTCGGCGTTTTTTCGCTGACCCAGTTCGCGGGCGCGGGAGAATCGAAAGTAGTCTCCTAACGGAAAACTGCCAAATATAAAATTAATTACCCCGTGACACGCGGCAGCTTTCGAACTGCAGCAGATCCAAAAAATATTCAACGCTCAACCCACGGAGTATTAAAATTTGCTATTGTTTGTTATCCTGTAAAATATCGAATTTGTTTAATTTTTATTAAATAAAGAAATTTATTGTATCGATCCCTACGGTAATTTTATGACATCGATAATTGTGAAATAAAAAATCGGAAAATAATCGTGACTGGCAATCCTCTTTCGCGTTCTAAATTAATTGACGATAACGGGCAATAAAATTTCTACTTTTAGAGGTCCGTCAAGAGCTTTCTTTTACTATGAAGGCTCTATTTGATGAAATGACGATTAATTTGTACAAGCGGCTAGTAAAAGTCTTTAATGTATCGTGGTAATTGCTGGAATAGCTGAAATATCTGTAAAAGGTGCCCTAGAAAGGGAAAATTAATCGGAATGGAAAAATGCTATAAAAATATTTATATTGAGACTGTCCAAAATTTATTGAAAGAAATAGATCGTTTTTGCGTTTGAAATTAATCGACGATAACAGGCAATAAAACTCATAATTTCTAAGGTCCATTAAGCGCCTTCTTGTACGATTAAGGCTCCATTGGCTGAAAATGATGTTTAACTGGTACAAGAGGCTAGTAAAAGTCTTTAGTGTGTCATGGTAATGTCAGTGAGAGACGAGAAGGTAATTGAATACGGCGATATTCGAGAACTATTATCAATCGTGTAAACGTTTCTGATATGGTCAAGTCTCGTAGAATTATCAATGAGTTTTGCTAGATTTACCAAGCGCAGTCAAACGGCCGATTTCAAGTTGTCCCCTTTGCAATTGTTGCGGTCAAACGACCATTTTCAAGTTGTCTCTTTTCCAGTTGTTGCGATCAAACGACCATTTTCAAGTTGTTGCGGTCAGACGACCGTTTTCAAGTTGTCCCTTTTGCAATCGTTGCGATCGAAACTAATATCGATTTTTATTCATAAAACAACAAACAGTGGTTTTAATTTAAAGTCTCCATTAGCGTTACCACCTAGTAGAAGTGTTAAACGATCTTTTGCAGCTTTAAATCCTGGTGCTCGCTTTCCTTCGCGGGACAAAAATGTACGTTTTGGCATTCTCTTCCAAAAAAGGCCAGTTTCATCAAAATTGAAAACTAATTCAGGAGGATAATTCCCTCGTTCAATGATTACTTTTAGTGTCGCTGGAAATACAGCAGCTGCTTTTGTATCTCCACTTGCCGATTCTCCAGTAATCTGTATGTTATGAAGATTGTTTCTATTTTTAAATCGATGGAACCACCCTCGACTAGCGACAAAATGTTCACTGGTGTCGCCTTCTTCATTCTGAATATAGTTAAAAATTGTTCTCGCTTTTTCCATTATAATTGCTTGCCTTAATGGCATATTGCGTTCAACTTCATCGTCAATCCAGATGGAAAATTGTTTTTCCATTTCCTCAATCACATTGCTTCTAGAACGGGTAATTTTTGTTGCAGAAGTCGTTGCGGTTGTAATTGCTGATGACACGATTTTTTCTTTATTTTTTAAAATTGTCAGTATTGTTGAAGTCGTCAAATTTAATGCAGTGCCGATATCAGATTGCCGTTGGCCTGCATCTAATCGTCTTAACACCTGCATTTTAGTTTCCAGCGAAATGCTTCTTCTTGTCGCTTTACTTTCATATTTTTTTGCTATTACCCATCGTAAGAACTAAAAATTGCCTAATTTATCACAATAAAATAAAATATTATGTTTATATCTGGACAGACTAACAAAAGAGCGTTGAAAAAGATACATAGTGTACACAGTCGTTATATAGTGCACCGCTTTTGGTTGGTGCATGGCCGTTTCGTTTACACACATATGCAACAAGTATGAATACAGTGTGCGATTTAAGGGAATCCCAATATTACCGCGTAATACTGAAACAGCGTTAAACGGGGTCTTACTGTACCTCCATTGAAAATAGTAAATATTTCTTTAGTTATGTCTTGTTGCGATCAAGATCGCAGAAAAATTGAATCATATAAATTGTATAATTTCTATTAAGTAACGCGTATTAGCCACTTCTGTGCTCGGTAGGTTAAGTGTTAAACGTGTCAGGGAACGAACTAAAGAACGGTCGACATACATAATTTATCGGCGGTCGGTCGACGGATCGATCTATTACTTTGCGCCGTATCTCGGAGATCAAAATCGCGCGGGTATCTTCGTTCGGGCCAAATCGAAAGGAAAAAAAAAAGAAAAATAAATGGCAATCACGATCAATCGCGATGAATTGAATCGTGTTCCCGAGAGCTCGCGTTCCACTCCTTTGTGCAATTGTTGCGTGAGGCGCGTGAATGGATCCAAGTAATTCCTTTCTCGAGATCGCACGGATTGATCCTCGTGATCTTAATCGACGCGCTCGATGGACAAGAAGAACGTTATAAATAATTGATTTAAGAAAAGAGAAACGGAACCCTTTTAACTCTGATTTGCGATTCGAACGCGTCGCCGATCCTCGTTGTGCAACGTCGGCTACGCGCTTCCTGCTGGCGTGAAAAATAAATAGGTCCTCGCAGGCTGATTTTTACGAGTTCCATGACATTGAAAACTACCATTCTGATCTGATCTTACGCCCTTCGACTTTTTCCTAAGTGGCTGTTCGAAAAATAAAGTGTACGCTGTGCCTCCAACTACAATGACCGATGGGAGGAATCGTATTCTCACAGAATGTGATAAAATATCATCAGATGCGCAACGCAATGAGAGACAAATCGTTTCTCGATTTAAAAAATGTCGCCACATCGAACCTTCCAAAGAGATAAAAATCACTACAATATTAACGAGTTACGAATGATTTTTGGACTCGGAGAATATCAGAAACGTTTTTCGCTGCGCATGATAATAATAACGTGAATCAGTTGTCAATGACCCACCTGTATATATTCAGGGTGTCCCAAAAATTATTTGCCATTATTCTAAGAGACTTTTCCCTTACGAAAATGTCACACCCGGCTTCGTTTCCGAGTTATTATATCAAAGTGCGACCACAGTGATCGATTTTGTTCAATTTGATTGCAAATGTGAGTGCTGCGAACTGTATAGGGTATCCCAAAAATATTTAAGATACTTAAAAGAAGGATTCTCGGGGTTATTTTAGGCAACATTTTCCTTTGCAAAAATGCTGTACGTGGTTCCTTTTTTGAGTAATTAACGAGAAACATGGACCAATCAGAGCGCGACCATGGCGATCGAGTTCCAGCTCGACAAAAGAACTCACCGAGTGTGGCATCGTCCGTTGGCCAAGCTGAAGTACGTCCGCAGCAGCCGCGCTCTGATTGGTCCACGTGTTTCGTTAATAACTCGAAAATGAAGCGCGCCAAGTCACAAATTAACAAACGAAAAAGTTTCGCAGGAAAACCTCAGGAATTACTTCTTCCGAGGAGATTAAACGTTTTTGAGACTCTCTGTATACACTGGGCCCGTTGAACGTTAAAAAATGGCGATGTTGTATCATTAAATTTCCTCGTTGTTCTTCCCAGCCTCGGTTCCACGTTACAACGGACGAGCGGTTTTATGAAAGTTTATGAACACGGTCAATTGAATACAATCACGAAATTAAATGAAGTAATTCGATCGTGTTGAACGAGCCTCGTGACGTCTCGGAGATGGAAATGGAGAACACTCGAACGTAGTTTCGCTAATGTAACGCGATGAATGAGCTGCGAATCATTGTGCCCACATAATGCGTCCTGTGAACTCAAGTTCCTGAAGTTTCACGATTCTATGAGGCTGCGTTAGATTGTTTGTGTTTGCGGCTTTTGTTCTCGCAAATATTCATCTCGCTAATTACGTCTGGCACACGCTGGCTGCACCAACAATGTGTAATCGTCTAATCACTGGTCAAATGGTTGTAATTGAAAGGATGTCGCAGTTCCGATTTTCTCGAAACGATCCGCCAGAGATCATTCAAAACAATACGATTCGCTTGTTCAATCGAGATTTTATCACTGCATCCTGTTTTCAGTAGGAATGCAATTCAAGTGCAGATAAGTGCAACTGAAATAGATAATTTTCGAAATAGAAAGCAACAGACACGTTAGAAGAATTTAAGTAACTCTACTATATTGTGTTTTTATTGAGTCGCTGAAATTATTAACACCTTCCGTGCCGGGCTATTTTTGCTTGACTTTTTATAAAGGCCACTTAATATGAAACCAAAGATTTATATTGTTACGAATATAGGTTCAGACTATCGATATCCGTTTAAATATCGATATAATACGTGAACTGATCTGGGTTACACCGCCATTTTGGTAATGACGTTGTAACAAGAACAGAGCAGAGTGAAAGATTAGATTTCGTTTTGACTGGACGAGTAACTCATTCCCTCCTTTTATAATGAAGATTGTTTTAGTATTAACACTACACCTACCGAGCAGTAAACTTGGCTAATGTATATTCTTCTATAAAAGTGACAAAATTAATGAATTTGGATTTTGTGCAATTTTTATTACAATGTATGTTGATATAGAAAAATCTATCAAATCGATTTCTACGAAGACAATTTTATAACGTCAGTAATTGTAAAATAGAAAACCTAGAAAAGGTCATTTGACCCCTTATGGTAGGTTTAGTGTTAACCCTTTGCACTCCGAGAAGTTTTAATTCCAAACTCTAGACATTCTTTTTACATAGAATAGTTGGATTCTACATGGTTCATTTCCGTTTGTACATACCAAATTTATTACTATTGTTCTTAAACGAGAACATAGTAATGCAATAGTTGTTATGAATAATAGTGTGTCAATTTTTACTGTCGCATCAAAGGAGCCATTGGATTCAAGAATATTTTAAGAATCTTGAAAACTCATAGTAATAAAAGCCTATAATGAGAAAAATGGATTATTTCTTAAAAATAATTAATAAATGTTCATGAATTATTTCATTAAAATTATTATTTCTAATAAAACTCGTAGCTTCTTATTGCTTTCAGTCATTTATAGGACATTCAGTTAATTCTGAGAATGGTCTAAGTCAATTCAAACTTTAAAAACAAAATTTTCGTATGAAATTCACACGATATTTCATATTCATAATAAGTTTCCATTAACCAAGACTAACAAAATTCTAAATTAAAATGTTGCATAATATAAAAATATTTTTTTATTTATTCAAATGCAATTCATTAAATATCTCTAAACAAGAAATATATGACTTACACCACTTTTATAATTATGGGCACATTTAAGATCTCAAAAAGCTCAAGTCACAAGTCACCGGTATTCTACGAAACAAAATATAGTTAACTTTCGTTATTCCTCGTAAAGAAGCGTGACAGACGATGCAGTTCTCTAAGAGAGAAACTATTGTTCTTCATAAATCTCTGTATCCGAAGGGTTAGAAATGGACTCGAGCGAATGAAGGGTTAACCAGCGATGTTTTTCGTATTCAGTAAAAGTAAGGCGTGTATCATCCCACGTTGTCAATCATAGTTGCGTGCGAGCAACGCGAGGACAAGGTTTGACCGCGCCCAGCAACACTTTCCACGATAATTAACTACAACGCTATCCCGGTCACGTGACAGTCGTTAGTTGTTATTCCATTCGTTTATTCGTCCTCAGGCAAATCGTAAGAATAGCGCAAGACGGGAGAAGCCGGCGCATAACAATGACCATACGCGCTGGAAAACGTGTCATAACTCGCTGAATTCCAACATCGCCAGCCTGCAATTAGTCAGCGTAGAAAGACTCGAGATAACGAACAGATAGCTTCGATGGTTTGTAGAATATAGAGGATAGAATGGTGAAATACTGTAGACGCATCCGAAATTTTATTCTTACGGTAACTCACGAAAGTATTCCGACACCCTTTGAATTTGCATAACTTTTTTAAGATTGAACCAAACGTCTCGATTTTTCTGGAGCAATTAGAAGCATTGTTTTACTAAATGATATGCGAAAAGGATTTTGTAACAGTTGCGATTGGTATGAATTACATGAAAAATATTAAAAGCACTTTTTAAATGTTTTTCATTCCAGCTACGTACAAAAAATTTTAAAGACCCACTTTGTAGACCTATAATACGTATACACGTGCAGAAAAATTCATTGAAATCGATCGACGTACATAATTAACGTTTAAAATAAAAAATACTAATTCTATTTTATTTCTTATTATTATTTATAAACAAAATTGGATTAATATGAAATATATTTGAAGTGATATTTGTTATTTCAAAATTGAAATTAAATGATATTTAAAATTGACTAATTATGAAAGTGGTGTAAGTCCATTTGCAGCCTGGAAATATATATTATTTTAATTAAATTCGCCTAAAAGAAATTTATATAATCAAATTACATATTGATAAATTAGTACAAACATTCCCAGACTTCACATCATTAACCTGTATTTTTTAATTGTCAGATCTGCTAACATTTAATTTTCTCGAAACAGAAGAAAATGAACTTGCACCACTTTAAAAATAAACGGTCCATATCATATTATATTTTTACCATAAAGTTTATTTTAGATTTGAAAATAATGTGTTCCCTTAATGTAACCCTTAATACATCAGTTGCATTCGTTATTCGGTAGTTTTGATGTTAAAGATTAAAAATGCTAAAGATTACTACTGTTTCCGACGCGTTCAGAGGCAAAGCAGTGACAAATTCTTTCGGAAGGCGAGCGTCAACGGTGGTTTCGAAGATTCGAAACGAGAGGACTGGCGAGGGGTTCCGTTCAAACAGATAATCTTGACCAACCGCGGAAGTTCTCAAGGAACGTGATCGTTGAAAAGGCTGCATAAGAAAACCGTGGGATTCTAAGAAGTGTTTAGGTTAAGAACCCTTGTCGCGGCGAACCCCCGGCCACGTTGATTTCTGATCTAGACTGGTATTTCCTCTCGGAGATCTTCTTTTAGATCTCCGAGCGACGTCACGCTCTTCGTGCAGTTTGAAAAGGGTCTGCTAGTAAACGAGAAATGAGTTCGTTCCAGAAAACACTCACTCGTCAATATCTACGGACCGGATGAAAAAAATTCTATGTGCTCGATGTTTGAACGAGCATTTGGAGTAATTCTTCCGTTTACGCATGCCGCTACAATATTCAATATAAATATTTCATTGGCGAACGAATGGATTGAGAGAATTTCGACTCATCTTGTAATTCTCATCGGCTAATTCAATTGTTGATTATATATTGCAAATATTTTCCGTGTCAATATATAATTTATGTATTAAGTCACACGAGTGGTTGATATACAAGCAAGGATTTAGATATTTCAGAAAATTCTTGTACATATTGTCAAACTTCGCAAATAGGTAATTTTATTTTTAAGATGTACTAGAATATACTGTACAATAAGAATAACGCGTAATGTAGAAGATATTAGCAGTGCGAATTTTATTAAAAAATATACTAGAAAATTGATTTTCTTTTTTCCAGAATTAAAGAGAAATAAACGAAATTTGTCATCTGTAGTAGTTCTAGTGTTAATTTTAGAAATTAGTCATTGTCTACTCACGCTTTTACTGTGGCTAGTGCTGTGCGTATGATGCGTGTCGATCTTCATATTAGCACACCGATTCAAAGCATGCAAACGTCGAAACAGACTCTGCAAGGAATCAGCATCGAGGAAAGGATGATCCTTGGCTACACCAGAAACGTCTATTGGAAACTGATAATCTGCAATAAAAAGAATGGTCGTTTAATTCTATTGACGATCTATTTAAATATTTAAATTTAAATTCTATTTCCATTTTAAAGAAATATTTAAATTAAATATTTAAATTAAAATTCTATTTCCATTTACGAAATCCACAGGATTTCATAATTTTCGGTGGCATGTAGCTCGTGTGCATGTCGATCGATTTCAATGAATTTTTCTGCATGTGTATAACTATCATAGATCTACCAGATGCGTCTTTAAAATTTTTAGTACGTGACTGAAATAAAAAATATTTAAAAAGTTCCTTTTTTATTGGTCATGTAATTCATACCAATTCCAATATTTACAAAATTCATTTTGCATATCATTTATTAAATCAATGCAACTAATTGCTGAAGAAAAGTCAAGACGTTTGGTCCAATCTTAAAAAAGTTATTTAGGTTTAAAGAGTGTCCGATTAGTTTTGTGAGCCACTGTATGTATTGAATTTGTTTCATTAATTATTCTCTCTGTATTCAAATGTAGAAGATTAAATATATACGTGTAACGTAGAGTATAATTCACTTCGGTGGACAATTTGTGTTGTGTAGTTAATTCATTTAATTAACACTTCAGCGCTCATTGTCTCGTGTTTCTCATAGACAACTCGAATTTAATTGGCTTCTGAAGGTCACTTTCTCTACTGTGAATCACACTAAGACACGACTTCTAACTCGACACACCCTCCTGCCTATCCTTTTGCTGTCTAGGTAACTAAACAATAAGGGGGAAAGGTAATCCCTTGTGGCCTTCAGCAGCTAGTTGATCTTAATCCACCCATGGAATGACTCGACAATGTGACTTATCTGGCAAACCTTGCTGTACAGTACTACAGGAACCTTTACAAAGTGGTCTCAACCCACAAACCATGCACTGCTTTCGTGTTAAGTGTTCATAATTGTTTGTAATCTCTATCTCTTTGCGATCTTTCGTAACGTCATCGCCAGGAGCATCTCTAAATTGTATACATTCTACGTATATACATGTAAAACGTTGATTACGAAGAAAACAAGTATCATAAAGATCCTAAGACTTTTTAATCACATAAAAGTGTTTTGCAATGCATTAATCTACTTATCTCTTTCGCAATTACTGAAGTTATGAAAATGTTTTCATTAGCAATTTTTCCGATGTACTTCTTCAATGAACCACAATGTTGCAATAAAAATTGTATGAAGTTTGAACAGATGCAGTCTTCTTATTATCACAAAGCAATGTATATCGTTAAATTTATTGTTCGATAGTTCTAGTGTTAATTATGCTTATCGAACAAATGCATGTGACGTCGACCGAGTGTGCGATCGATAAAGGAAACAAATATTATTTAAATTATCACAGTTTTCGCTCGCAATCAATATCGATAATCAAAGTTGATCAACACAACGTGACAGCAGAGAGAGAAATCAAGGACATATCCGATCGGTTATGCGATTTCCTGCAGGTGCACGTCGCAATCATGCTGTATTCACAGCATTGCAATAATATCTTTTATATTATTAGTAGCAATCGAAATATAATCTATGTTATGATCGTATATGTTGACTAAAATCTTCTTTAAACCCTCTATTAGGTCTGTTAGCTATTATGAAAAAAAAAACTAAATTGCGATTTTTGCGCGTTTAAGGAAACAAATAAATGTGTGAAATACAAAACTGCGACATAAGAAGAATTTAAGGATCTTGTTGCGCTTTTTTCGATTTATTAAAGCAATTCAAAGAACAAAATCGTTACGACTTAATTCTTGCGCTTCAAAGATGATGTAAAACATTTTTAATCTGCGTAAAATCGACAATATAATAAGAACAAGCCAAACTCGCGAAATTAAAATTAAATGAATAGTACTACTAATAATAGTAATTCTAAAAAATATAAAAGTAATACTAAAAATATAATTAAAAATATTGATAATTACAGTAATCAAATTTTAACACTAGAACTACCAAACCAGTGAAAATAACTGGTCCCCACTTATTTCTTTCACAATTACTGAAGTTACAAAAAGGTTTTCATTAGTTATTATCACAAAGCAATGTATATCGTTGGATTTATTGTTCGGTAGTTCTAGTATTACAATTGTAATTAGACAATTAGATGTAATTATTAATAATATCTACATTAAATTAATTTTCTTTTTAATTCCGATATTCTATTCGTGTATTTCACAATTTCATTAATCACAATAACAAAATAGAATAGTTTGTTAAGCTAAATTGTAAATAGTAGCGTATACATATGAAACTGTAATTTTTGCACGATGTTTTCACTAAAATGGAGTACGTTAATGGGTGCTATTGTTATTATTATTGCTGAGAGCGTATAGTTTACGGCCACGTTGGTTCCAAGAATATCCAAAGCCTACATAAGCTGTTATGGCAGCGTGTAAACGAGACAATTGTGGAATCTGACGTAGGTAAGAATTCAAAGAAACAGAAGATATATGGGCGCGCGAGTCAGAAGGATCGCCGCAAAGGATCCAAGGCGAAAGGGACACAAAGGAAAGTCTGTGCGTCCGTTTCCTCGAAATCGGACCTCGACAACGAGCCAACGATTTTGATATCTTCTCTCTTGTTGTTGTCGCTCTTATCAACTTTCACCCGAAATACAACGCGGTTTGGCAACGCCAGATGACATTACTCTCTTGGGTACTTCCGCGGCTCAACCTAACCCAGACCATCCATCTTTGTCCTCTTTCGTCCAATCCTGAGCAACACGAGCATATGTTTATAGATACCCTGTTGAAACTTCGTCCTCCATCACGACTTGCGCAACGTCGACACAGATCTTCTGAACCAGATCTTGGATCTATGATCTCGGATTCGGACTTGATCAACCGAAGCTGTTTTATAGATTTCATTGATATTTGGGAATTTATTGTGACCGATACGGTGGACTGATTGTTTTTTAATTTTAGTGTAATTTCACTGCACCGTTGAAGTAGTACATTAGTCAGAAAGATATACAGTGACTCTTATTAATATTCGGACATTATGCTATTCCAAAAATTGTTGCTACTTTCGATCGTTTGCAATAGTAAATTTGGAGTTATTGTTTTATAATACAACAGAACATTCATTGTAGTTTGTAAAAACATAGATTTTATTTGTTTGTTGCACATACTTTTCTTAATACCAAACAGTGAACTAAATTATGTCGAAATTTATCGTCGCAAAAATATTCGGACGCTCGACAAACTATAACATTTAAACATGAAAATTATTAACATAAGCAATAATTAATATTTCGTTGGATAGCCTTTAGCTTTAATTACGTGTCGCAACCGCTTAGGCATATTGTCTATAACTTTTTGTAAGTAACTTAGCGGCATACGTCTCCATTCTTCAATTAATCGTTTTTTTAATTCTTCCTTCGACCTTATCGGTGTTGTTCGAATTTTCCTATCCAAAAGATCCCATACATTTTCAATGGGATTCAAGTCTGGTGACTGCGGTGCCGGATGTAATACTTTTGAGCAACTATATAAAAGGTATTTTTGAACTATTCTGGCTTTATGTTTAGGATCATTATCTTCATAATATTTAAATGTGTCTTCTATATCCATTGTGATCGCACTTTTCTTAAGATTCTGTTTTAAAATATTTAGATACTTAAATTTATCTAAAATTTCTTCTATACAAACCGGTTGTCCAACTATTTTAGATGAAATGCACCCCCACACCATAATACTTCCACCACCGTGCTTTATTGTTGGATTTAAAATTCGGTTTAGCTCTTGATTTCGTTTACGCCATACTAATTTTCGTCCATCAGTGTTAAACAGATTAAATTTACTTTCATCAGCGAAAATTACATTATTCCACCAAGTTTTTTCCTCATGAACATATCGTTTTGCAAAAGCTAATCTTTTTCTGCGATTCGCCTCGTTTGTATACGGTTTCTTACGCGTTACTCTACCATTATATCCATCTGTTTTCAACACCCGACGTATTGTATCTGGACGAACTTTCTGTCATATTTCTTGAAATAATTGAGTACTTAATGTTGGCGAACTTAAACCAGGGTTCACTTTTTAAATCTAAAGAACTCTTTAAAAATTGAACCAAACGTGTTGATCGTTCTGGAACAACAAGAAACATCGATTCATTAAATGATATGCAAAAATGATTTCGAAATGATTCCAATTATTTCCACCATTTTCGATGGTTTTTTATATGTAGTATAAATCATACAGTTAATTTCCAATTAAAAAATTAAAAATTTTCTAATATATAAAATTATATGTATGATTATATTTATATCTATTACAGTATTATTTGCAGCTCGCGGGTAGGTCGAACGATTTCAATGAATTTTTTTGCACGTGTATAACTATCATAAATCTATAAGATACGTGTCTAAAATTTTTAAAAGTACCGTTTTTATTGTAATTGCAATTGCAAATTTTTCAACATCCTTTTCGCATATCATTTAGCAAATCGATGCATCTTACTGCTCAAGAAAAGTTGAAAACGTTTGGTTCAATCTTAAAAAAGTTATGCAACTTTATAGCGTTCGTGGGTAATACTTTCGTGGGTCACTGTACGTGTAAAGGAATTACAATAATTTTTGCAAGGCTCGGCGTTAAATTAGATATTTTGCAATGCAGCACCTATTCTGAAGTATCACATCCTACTGTTAATTTACTTATAAATGTTTATTAATTCTACGAAACGATACCTACTATTTCCTAGTTTCGATATTTGAAGGGACTAAATGATATCTTTAGCCTTCACTGCGTCAACAGACGAGGGAATTGTTGAGTTTGCAGTTTTGAAAAAATAGTTTAGTTAAGTCCACGAGAGACATTAGAATCAGTAGCACCCTGAGCAAATACTTCCAGAAAAGCTTTGCGACTTCTATGTTAAAGGAGAGAAAGGCGCGAAGAGATAGTTAGGAGGCAAACGTTGCGAAACACTCGTCAAGATACATCTCGATTGGCCCGCAGCTAATTGTAAAAGGACTTCTTGTAAAATCATGCACCGGATGAAAAATGAAGATTTTGGATAAGCAAGATCTCCGTACGTTAATTTGACGTTCTATGCGGATGAAAGCGTGTGAATTACTCCAAAGAGTTCTCGGCGTACGCTTATTACGTTATCTCGTTGAAATGATCTCCGGAAGCTTTTCGTACGTTTGCCGTTGTACTCTTTCCTTTTTAGTTTTATCTCTCGCATGCTTTACGAATAATTTTGAGGTACTAGGTCACGAGGAGAAAGGTAATTATTCTGACTCTGTTCTTTCTTCTTTTTTTTTATTTTCGTTTTGCTTTATTTGGACTCGGCTGACTCGCAGCTAATTGAACACGATTCTTTACTTTCTTGAACGCTGATTACACGCTCGCCCGTATAATCAGACAACTGAGAAGAAGATGAAAAAGAAAAAAAAAGGAAACAGAGAAAAAATAGCCCGGGAGCTGGTTTAAATCACATTATTAAGTTAAAAGCAACGACGTGTAAAGTAAAAGAAAGTTCAAGCTGGGATAGGCTGTTATTAAGCTACCGTCCGAACGATAATTTGGTTAGAGATGATAATCAGAATAATAACGTTATTATTTGAATTTTATCGAAGCCAGTGATCACGTTCCGTCTTCGCCGTGTTTTACTCGCTACATTTTATTAGAATGATAACGGTCGAAGGTAGCTGTGTGTACACTTTCTCTAGGAAACTCCCAGATTGTTAGCAGTGACAGGTATTTCAGATATCGCAATTTCTTTCGTAATGCGAGCACGCTCCCACGATAATCGCAAAATGAAAAACCCCGCGGTACGCTCTTTATTTGTATTACGTTACGGCGATGACGTGAACGGTTTACTTTCGATGATCTCATAATGTGCTACTATTTTTACGAAAAAGGAAAGCAATCCGAATCGAACTACTTTTTCATACACGGCTAACACAGCTTGTTGCGCACAGATTTATTTCTCGTTTGTACAAGCCACGTACAAATTGATCGGTCGTATAAACGTGCTGCAATAATAGCGCAAAAGAAACTGAATAATGTACACCTAATTTGTTCATTTTAACAACACAGTTTCGCAGCCGAGTAAACTATCATTTTATATAGTCTTTATACAGTCAGATTTAGTTTTGGTTTGCACAAGTCACGTACAATTTGATCGTTCGTATAAACGTGCTGTAATAATAGCGCAAAAGGAACTGAATAATGTACACCTACTTTGTTCATTTTAACGACACAGTTTCGCAGCCGAGTAAACTCTTATTTTATATAGTCTATAGTAAATGATGATTTTATTTTATCGCGCGTGTTCTTTTAAAAATGCAATAGTTTGTGTGCGAAACAGTCTTATAGAAATGGTATTTACGACACTTTTCCTCTAGTTTTACAATGAGTACAGTTTTTTTTTGTAGTTACGGTAAAATGATGAGCAGAAGCTACAGTTGACACTTTTAGTAACCATTTTGGAACTATTTTTTTTATTTGTCATGTCTTATTTTGTTTAAGACTCAACAGATTTTTTTATTCCAACGTGCACCATAATAAAAATTGCACAAAATCCAAATAAATTCTCATTTAGGGACTCATCGATTGTCCCTGGAAATCTTTAGTAAAAGGCGAAAGATTTATGCGTGTTTTGAAGGGAAACCAAAGTCGGTGTTAACCCTTTGCACTCCAAGCAATTTTAATTCCTAACTCGAGACACATTTTTGTCTTAGAATAATTATATTGTACGTGCTTCATTTGCTTTCGTGCGTACCAAATTTCTTAATATTAATCGTACGCGCAACATTTCAATTTTGATCATCTTTTTAAGTACAAACATTGCAATGTAAAAATTGTTTTGAATAATAGTCTGACAATTTGTAGGGTCGCCTCAGAGGAGCCATCGGAGTGCTAAGGGTTAATACCTGTTTCAAATTAAACGGCACAGAGGGCGAAACGACAAAATGGGAATTGGTAAAACGATTGCAGCGGATTATCTGAAATTGTGCGTTTCAATTATCCGCGTGGATTGGATTAATAATTATCGGTCGTATGAAAAATCCAGAAGCAAGCAAGTGAAACTCGCAGGCTCGAATGCTAATTGATACGTCAGGCAAACGGTGCGCAGCAGTACGAGCCACGTGGGTTTCCCTGCGGTATGTAAGTAATTAGTACATCCAGGAAGCGAATGTAATCGACGATCGTTAAGGTTAATCTATCGATCGCGGGGGCTGCGCGATATCGAGCGGCGATTCTGTTATGATCACTGACTCCGGGATGCGCATAATTCACTTTAAGTTAACCCTTATCTTAGCAATCAAGCAAATAAACAATTTTAAAAGCTTCGGTAACAGACTATCCACCAACAATATGCTTTCCGACACGATTTTTTATCGTTTCAATCTTTTGCGAACTGTCGATAAAATTCTAAAGTATACATCGTGGTCTTCAATTTACTATCCAAGTGGAGTTTCAATGTTTAAACCTTCTTTTAACAAGAATAAAAATTCGGCGGGAGTTGCGAAGAAATTAGAGTTTACTTAGAAGAATGAGCATAGAAAATAAACATACAATTTTAACCCTTTGCACTTCGAGCAATTTTAATTCCAAAATCGAGTCATTTCTTTTACGTAGAATAATTACATTGTACACGGTTCATTTTCTTTCTTGCATATTAAATTTATTACTGTTATTTATACGCGCAACAGTTCAATTTTTAACGATTCATTAAATGCAATTATGGTTGGGTAATAGTTGTTTCGAATAATAGTATGGCAATTTTTATTGTCTCCTCAGAGGAGCCATTGGAGTGTTAAGGGTTAACAGGTATAATTTTTACAGATTTCTTATTGTTTTAGAATTTTGAGAACTCTGGAAAAATTTTAATTTACTTACTGTAATCTTTAATCTACCATGCAAGTGGTGTTTCAGCCAAGTATTCGAGCCTGTTTGCAATAAACGTAAAAATTTAAGTGGAAGTTACGAAGAAATGGGAATCTCGCTGGAAGGATCTTGAAATTATAAATGGTGGTCGTATTTGTTAAAGATCGAATGTGCTTGAACCATTTTCTTATATTTCACGAAGACTATGGAACATTATTAAATTATAGCAAATGGGGATCGATATACCCTGTGGTCAATATACGAGTTAATGGAAACGTACCCGTGCAGGCGCCGTGATGGAGAAAAAGTGGACACGCGAAACAGATAATGAGCCGACATGTTCATTAAATGTAAAGCCGCGAACTGCACGCGAATCGATAGGCTTTTTCCTCTCTTTGTTACAAACGTGCACGCTGCCAGTAATTTCATCGTGTTCTCTACCGTCGGTTATAGTAATTGATTCACTCGGCTGAAAGCGGTCGCTGCTGTGAAGCTTTGTTCAAATTTTAATTAAGGCGCCTCCATTTTGTTATTGTATCGAAGCATAATGCGAATAGCATAGCAAATTTAGACGCAATTTAATGGAAACAGAAGGTTCATTTAAACTGATATTTATGTTCGACAAAGATTGTATTCAACCACGGGGTTCAATCGTATTCCCATTTCTTGTTTTCACCGATCGTTCCTTCAGAAATTGCGAACTACTATACGCAACGCGATACAGGAGAACATACGGAACATTCTAAATTTTAATCATCTTTTGCAAGCACGCAGCAAATTTGAAACTGCTAATTGGTATATTAACAATTAAGTGATCTTTGAATGTATCGACTGTTACTTCGTAACAACATTTAGATATACTACAATATATACACATTTTCCCGTAGATTTAATTTAGACATCCGTTATATTTGAAGCCGAAACATTTGTACTTTCCCACTTTCATAAATTGCAGAAACCTCCCCCACGTCCAACATCTTGCACCCTGGCACGAGGAAATCCCCAGGAAAACTACCTGTCATTACGCCGCTCGACCATGTCACCTTCATCACTGATTGGTGCGCTAGTATGCACCATATTTTGTATAAATACTGCACATTTTTTATACTCGTTTAGATTCCAAACCATTCTAATGAATTGTCGTAATTTTCTTGTTTTGACGTTTGATAAAGATTTCCAAAACCATACGAACTTCATACAACAACATAGTTGTTAATGGCGTTGAACATGTCGATTTTTATGCCTGGAGACTTCGATTTGCAGACAGCATTGATTTTCTGTTGCCATTTGAAGAAAAGTGCTGTAGAATCGCATCGAATGCTTGCGACGCTTATGGTGAGCATGCTCTTGGTAAATCACGGTGCTTCGAGTGGTTTAAAAAATGCAAAACAAAAAACATTCCGGTTTCATATTACAATTATCCAATTTTCCAGAGAAAATTGCAGCTTATAAAAACTTGGTTACCAGAAAAAGAAGTGAAAATTGAAAACCAGTTGAAAAACAGAAGATAAAATGTTATCTTGTTGCAACGCATTCTCTTTGCAGTTCGAACTTCATTTCGTTTTACCTTGTACGTGTTTTTCTTTTTATTGTAACCCTAGATTCATGAGTAGTGTTACCCAATTGGTCAAGGTATTAGTTGCGCGCAAGGATGATTGACATACTTGCTTCCAGCAGAGCGTAAGAGTCCGTGATTGCGAGGTATTCCCGGTACCAATTAAAGGTGTCTGAAACATAATCGTCGATTTGCTGGACGTGACAAACGTATCGAGTGTCCGGAAAGCTGATACCTCGAAAACACGCATCATCGCGATTCCTCTTGGGTTTACGCAACGAAACATTTTTCCCTCGCGATCTGACGAGCATCGATCACTCGCCGGTTCGTTTTGTTTGCCGAACGCGTCGAGCACACGCGCAACTCTTATCGTAAGCTTTCTCTGCACGGGAACGAAATCAACGCACGCCAAGCATCCGGACTTACGTTCGACTGTTCGCAGAAATCAAGGAAAGAAATCATCGAACTCGAATTCTGACGTCAGAGCGATGTCCACGCAATATTTCTACATTTGGGCAGATCGTGAATCACCGATCGGTCGCTAAATCGAACGTTGTTCAAAGGTTGTGGCGACGGTAACTTAATTAACTGTCGATCCTCTTAGCGTACACGTGTGACCGGGAAAGTAGGCCATCGAGATTGCATCGCGGAGATGATCAATATAAATCTTCGGTAACTCGAGGTGGATTTATCACGAGAACCGCGCGCGGAGCTCTATACCGTCAGCCCGTGTGCGTCCCTCGATCTTTAGATCAGTTGTGATCTCTTGATCCTTCTACCCGACCGCTTGTTGGCTCGCAACGGATCAAATAATCCGCGGTTAGATTCGCGCGAGTCTACCAATGCCGTAGAACGCGTTGTTTCTAGACACAGAGATATACATTTCGCACGTTGCTTTATCATACTGTAGGGATTTTAGCGGATACAGTGAGACTTTTTGGAAACACGAACACTAGACACTAAACCTATCACGATACCTCAAATCATCCTTTTTATGTTTTCTGGTTTACTATTATTGGAATTATAAAGTTGCCTTCATAAGAATCGATTCGATGGACTCCTTTACTTAATCATATGGACCGTTTATTTTGAAAGTGGTGCAAGTCCATTTTCTTCTTGTCTTGTTGTTGAAGTCTGGGAATGTTTGTATGTATATTTGTGTGTTTCTTTTAGGCGAATTTAACTAAAATAATATATATTTCCAGGCTGCAAATGGACTTACACCACTTTCATAATTAGTCAATTGTAAATATCATTTAATTTCAATTTTGAAATTTAATACAATTAATATAATTATGTTTATATTATTATATTATTATATTAATATTTTATTATTAATATTAATATTATTAATATTATATTATAATTATTATATTAATATAATCAATTTAATACAATTATGTTTATAAATAATAACAAGAAATAAAATAGAATTAGTATTTTTTATTTTGAACGTTAATTATATTTATATATTGTTAAACTTAACACAAGATATTGGTATTATTAATTATTTATGCTCTTCATGTGGCAGTGTTTTGAAATATTCATGATACACAGGAGGTATACAAGGTAATAGCTGCTGCATATCCTTATATTTTTCGTATGGAATAGGCCTGGCATCGTGATACAACGGCGCCAGGGCGATTTTTTCAAATTTTGGCGGTCTTCCCCGACATGTAGGTGATAAATTTAGAGTCTTAAATTCTGTGTCCTCCATTGATGTTTTATACAAAATAGTATACGGTGCACTTTTGTAAAATCTCATCCAACATATTTGCAACCAATTTACTTTTTCTCCATTAGTGTTTCTTCTTATCTGTTTGGACGGTTGGCGCTGGGCGAACTTTTATGACAAGAAGTCACCATTGTTACCGTGGGCCTTGGTTCTTTGATTTTAGATTCTTAAGGCTACGGTGTGGGCCTGTCACCGCCACATCTGGCAATCATTGCCGGCCGACCCAAGGCATAGGGGCTACACCTCCTTCGACTCGACGAACCCTTAGACAATAAAGGGTCGAACGCTGTACAAGTGACCATTTTAGTTACGCCTTTGACACGATCGGGTGGTTCCACCACCTGATCTAAATTACTTGCAGATGTGGGTGCACTTCCTGGTTCGGCAAATTTGGTCAACCCTGAAAATGCCTCCAGTATCCCCACTATCTACCCTCGATTGTTGTCACTTGTACAGCCCTCCCAGCGAATCGTAAGGCCCAGAAAATATTCATAGACTTCCGTTGGTCCATAGACTTCTTCTGAGAGAAGGGATGATCAACGGAAAGAGTAGGGACAAGCCTTTATCAGGGCGAACTGGTGGCTGTCTCGGGCAGTTGAATACTTAGACATTTAGATACATTGTACATAAGCAGGGAGTTACATAGAAAAAACACATTTAGATACATAGATACTTAGAGAGACGCGATCTTGTCACGTTTCGTGTTATACATCGTACTTGTACATTACAATAGTCTCAGTCAGTACTTCAAACCTCGTGAACATTGTTATATATAGTCCTTCCTAAACAGGGAAGGTGGTCCTTCGAGAAGTTTAGTTAATCATTAAAATTTAGTCGGCACACCACGTGCAAACAGCCAAAGTCTGACGAATTGAAAAATCCATCACAGACCGCAACACTGTTTTTACTTGCGTTTTGTAGATTTTTTGTTGAAACGAAATTCTCTCGTTTCATTTCGTGTAAAATAAATTTATTATGTTGTCTACATTGGTTTATAATGTCATAATAATCCTGTGGTGTGTACAGGAAATTCTTTTTTCGTAATGCCATTTTTTCTGTCTATGGAAATTGGACTTACACCACTTTCATAATCAATGGTTATGCAATTTCTTTTACCGGCCAATTTTAAATTGAACAAAGCATAGGCATTTTTTAAGATATTAAATACTAACTAGTTATAAACAAAAAGTTTACACTAAATTGAGCATAAATTACGTCATATCTCATTTTCTTAAAAAAAAGGAATTACACCACTTTCAAAATAAACGGACCATTTAAGCATTGAAGTTGATGTAGCAGTATGAAAGATATAAATTGTCTTTTCTCTTCTGTAACATTTTTAGCGACGAAGATGTTGTAATAACTTTAGTTACAAAGAAAACAGTATGGCAAGGGGTTGATCCGATTTGCTCGTGCAATCGTTGCATGTGCAACAATTTGTACAGTCCATAGGAATTTAATAAAATATTTGTATCGTAAGTAATTTGTTTTAAATTGTCAGTGGGATATTAACCCCTTGCTATATTTTGACAAGTCAGACTCGTTGTAGAAGATTTTAAACCAAGCCTAATAAATTCAAATATTATGCCTTTCCTTTTAGACGAAATAAAACATTCTAATTCGTAATCAATATCTAATCATTGAAGTAGATGTAGCAGTATGAAAGATATAAATAGTCTTTTCTCTTCTGTAACATTTTCAGTGACGAATATGTAACAATCTTAGTTACAATGACATGTCTAATTTTTTTTAAAAAAGGACTTACGCCACTTTCAAAATAAACGATCCATATATTGTAATAATAATCATAGACATGACTATCCCTTACATTCACAATTCTCTTTTCACTGTATTACGAAGGAAACGAATCCTTTGTACCACATTTTCCAAAGTTGCGAGGAAAAATAGTTTACTTTTAAATCGTGCATCAGACTTTGGTAACTAAACCTACCACGGTCGATCATCGAATGAGCCTTTCAAGATTTTATATATTAACACATTCGCGACTGGCAATTTTTTCCCTTTCAAATACCGAGTACCGGCGAAAATAATTAAATACCGGCTAACAATTAGTGAGCCAACTAAGCAGGACGTGATTTACGTCAGAGACAATTAGGAATAGAATTTAAAATGACGTGAATTCGCGTCAGCGGTTACCAGGAATAGATCTTGAAGAGACGCGAATTCGTGGCAGCGTTCGCGAATGTGTTACAATTACTAAAAAGTTATAAAATTCTTTATTCGATTATGTATTGTAATGAAATTCGCTCGGAATCCAAATAAGTTGAATCTCGCCATTTTTATGACAACGTGCATTAGCAAAAAATAGTATTTCAACTAGCCTAGCTAAAATAGTCTTCTTCGAAAATTATGATCCTGTTATGGGTCTCGCGTTAGAGAATTCTACCCTACATTTTGCATAAACTGTAACTTCTATTGTCATTATTAGATAGCGTAGGAAACAGCGAAACTTTCTGTGTAAGTGTTATCGCAATGCGTGACGCGGATAGGATACTAATGTTGTAACATGGTAACATGGAAGCACGTGCGGATATGCTAAATGTGTTTGACGGCAGAGTACTTCAGCGGCTGGTCGGTCGGCTAAAAAGTAGAATAGCTAAAGATAGAAATACGATCGATAAAAACCGTCTGTTACATATGTACGTAATACGCGTTCTTTCATTTCCGTGTGCTGGTCTTCGATTAACCATGCGAAGTTTTAAATTTCAAAGCTAGCCAGACTCTAACTACATTAATACCGTGATCCTTTGCGCTCCGAAACGCTAAAAGTTACCGCGCTATAATTCAAAACTATTTTTACATTCAATTACATTACATTTGTGTCAAAGGGTGCAGCTACAGGGTGTGTACAGCACAGAGCTACGTAATTCAAGAAGATTAACCACCTGTTAACCCTTAGCACTCAAGCACGGTGCTTCTCAGGAGTCGCTAAAAATTGCCGTACTATTATTTAAACAACTTTTACGTCGCTGCGTTTGCTCTTAAGAAATCCATAAAAATTTCAACGTTCCAAGTACGAGTAACAGTAATTAATTTCATACGTACGAAATAAAATAAACTACGTACAATGCAGCGATTATAGGTAAAAATATTGTTTCAATTTTGGAGTGAAATTGCTTCGAGTGCGAAGGGAACTTTGCTTGGAACTAGCTTATCCGCCATTTTGACGAATATCCGTAGAGATAGGTACACATCGTACAGAACTCTGAAATTACAGAGATGAGAGGGAAATAAACTGGGTATACAATTATCAGGATAAATTGGGAAAAAATGAATAGTAATAGCTTCTATAATTTTGCTCATTAACACGTTATTGACCGGTCACCAGTTAAGTCATGCCCAAACGTTGCCAACCGGCCACGAGTAAACTCGTGATCGATGAGCTTTTTTCTCGCATCAACGTCGTTGGGTACGTGCGTTCCCAGAAAGCATAAAGCATGTTATTCGGTATACCACAACCTGTGTCTTTCGCTAATAAAACCCGTCGAGTTGTGTCCCCTTTACTATAAAAAAAATTCCAACCATGACAGAACGCAACAACGAAGAATTTATCGAAGTTAATTTATATCGTTTCACTTCCACATTCAATTACGAAATAATAGCCGGCGACAAAAATTGCCGGTCAACAATGTGTTAACACTTTACCGACCGGCGATTATTTTAGAATCTTTTAAGTTCATAATTCATCACTGAAAACTTTTTGATGGATCCCTCAACGGTGACAGCAATTTTTATTGCGACTCAGCAAGGCCTCACAAGTAACGTTATCTAATAATTTTGTTAGAAATTACAATGTAAACGCAGTTTTTTAAGACTATTAATAGGCTTCCGGTCGGTAAAGTGGCTTTAAATTTTCGTGATAGTGCTAGAGTGATTTATTCTGGCCAAAATTGTCAATATATGTTGGTGAAAATGGCCGCCCTATAATAATTTATTCTGGCTATAATTGGCAATATTTGTTGGTCATAATGCGCTCGCTACAATGATATATATTGTGGTCAAAATTGGCAATATTTGAAGGCGATTATAGCCTTGCAATAACGTTTTGTTCTGGCCAAAATTGGCAATATTTGTAGTTGATAATGAGATTGCTTTAATGATTTATTCTGGCCTAAACTCCGTCAAAATGACGGGTCTCGTAAATCTACGGTTGACACTACAACTACCAAACCAGTCATTTTGACTTGTGCCTAGTTTTTTCTTTCGCAATTATTGAAGTGATAAAAATGTTTTCGTCAGAAATTTTTAGATGTACTACTTTAATAGCGTACATGTTACAATAAGAATTCTATGAAGTTTTAACAGATGCAGTCTCGTTATTATTACAAAGCAATGTATATCGTTGGATTTATTGTTTGGTATTTCTAGTGTTAAAAAAAATCGCATCCTTCGAGTCGCGCGTCGTTTTTGCAGCAAGCGTGCGACATTTTGGCGAACCTCCGCATCGCGCTGTTCGAAGCAATAATAATCGACCTTCGCGTTGAGAGGTCAGTTCGCAAGTTCCGAAAGGATTGGAATGAAGTTAATGCGGCAGCGACGACCCAGTACGTCCGTCAAACGCTTGTCTCGTGACTGGTTGCCATAAACGGGCCATCCTTCCGTGCAGGAAACGGAAAGCCAGGCGAGCGTGGTAGAGGGGCGGTTGTTTTAGCATTCGCGAGCTATCTTAGTTGGCGCATATCGGCGGGTATGTATTGGTATTGTATTTATATCGTAGCTTCTGCCGGCCGACACGGGGTTCAACTGGGTCAATTAGCTACTATTCATAGTGCTCTTCGATCGCGAGAGCCCGACTGAGTTATGATCGCGGTGTAAGCACGCGTACATGTGGATCTGTATGCGGCTCCCTGTGTGTACACGCGCGAACTTCGAAGCCGCGGCTCGCGGAACGTAGAAGGAAGAAGAAACACGCGTGCATCCCCGGCCAACGTTTGTTTTAACCGTGCACCGGAGAACCGGTGCAACGAGCGTGCAACTCGCCGGTATACCTACGTCAGAGAGCGTGTAGCGTGCATCGGCGTGCAGCGGCGACGCGGACCGGCCGGATTTTCTCACGCGATCACTTTTAACCGACGATCCTGGATCATCGATTGGTTTCGTCTGCCTGAATCGGAGCCGCAGACTCGTTCCTAGAATTATCATGTTTCGAGCAGATATCGCGTTCAGATGATGATACGGGATCGCGGCTCTTCAGTTGCACCGAGCAAAACGGTCCATTGCCGTTTCGACGATCTCGATGCTGCATGATCGTCGAAAGCTCTCGGTTGCTCAGTCGTTCACCTTGGAGCTCTCTGCACTTTTTCCACAGAAAGGCAAAGGCGGTTTCCAAATCTTTTTCTCCTCGTCCAGCCGATTTCTTTTAGTTCAAATTCCGTCGCGACACGCTCGCTTCTTTTCTGCCCTTTTCAGCGAAAATTATTGTTATGAGCGCACGAATATTAAATCGTTTTGTAAGAACGTTTAAATATTTATCCTTGCGCTTCGAGCGTTTCTTAACAAGGCTCAATATTTAGGGGTGGTGCAAATAATATTATAAAGACACACGACTTGTTAGTACGCAGAACTGAGTTTAATAATTCCGATGTACTGGTTTTGCTTACGAAAATAATACGGATTTACAAACGAGCGGTTTAGTTGAGTTGAAGTTGTTTCAGTGACGTTTGAAATGTGAATCGCTTAGAGTACGAAAAGTGTGCAGTATTTATACAGAAAATGGTTCATCCAAGCGCACCAATCAGAGTCGATGATGTCAAGCAGCGCGATCGCAGGTAAACGTTCGGTTTGCTGTTGCGCCTGGTCGCAAGATGTTGGACGTTGGACGATACACCTACGTATCACAAAGAGGTTTTTAAATCGTTTGACAAGACTCTCAAAGAACACTAGAACTTGTCCTGGAAAAACGGTCATATTTCACATATCCATCGTATCAGAAATGACATCTACCAATCTAGCCCAGCACTATCGTTCAACAGAATGCATCAGGTTGTGTTGACCAGACTTAGGATTGGTCACACAAACCTGACTCATGCCTACTTAATAGAAAAGAAAAACCAACCAATATGCAACAGCTGCCAGTCTACTAATTCGAACGAACATATCATTACCGAGTGCCGAAAATATCAACGGGAGAGAAGTCTATACCATATCAACGGAAATATCAAAGAAGCCACTAATACTGTAAACTCTTGTTCAAGCCTTCTGCAATTTTTAAAACATCTAAATATCCTGCAATTAATTTAACCTAATTTTTCTGTTTATTGTACTGTATCTGTATGTTAAGCGTACTAAATCTTTTCACTTAATTTAGCTAAATTTCTGTAATTATCGTTGTGAACAATATCGTTGTTGCTAATGACCCTAATGGGTTGATGCAACAAAAAATTCAAATAAAAAAAAAATTATTTTCTTCACGAAAATGTTGGATTCTGAAGGGAATTAGTCGGTGCCCTCCGTCTGTCTATCTCCCGTCAGTCTCCTTTCAAACTTTGTAAAGCAGATTGTAGATATAGATGAATAGATCATCTAGTTTCGATATTTAACACGTATTTTCTTACTTGTATATTTTTTAATGAATTATGACTTCCTGTTGCGTTAATGTTAACACTAGAACTACCAGACCAGTCAAAATAACTGGTTCATTATTTTTTCATTTAGAATTCGAAAAATTATAAAAGTATCTTCATTGGAAAGCTTCGAATGAATTTCTTCATTGAAGCAGAAATTGTAATAAAAATGGGACAAGGTCATAATACATAGATGCAGCTTGTCATTATTACAAGATAATGTACATCAGTCGCGTTCGTTACTAGGTACTTTTAGCGTTAATTGACTAGTTCAATTCTTTTTGATTTAAAGGGGATAGAGTCATTTGTTTGCTGCAAAATACAAATGATTTATCTGTTTGTGATAGAAATTAATGGGAGAAATATAAAACTGTGGAAAGAATAAACGAGCTTACGCTATGATTCTCGATTGATTAAAACTGTCAGAAGAGAGGGTACATTTTTATTTAATTTTTGTCAATTTGCAAATCTACGAATCTCTAATATCCTCTTTCAAGTTCGGAAGTAACGAAAAGAAATAAGGAATAAGCAACAATTTATGTGTACGATGACAGTGTTATTAAAACATGTTTATTAAAATGTTTAAAGATGCAGAGTTTGGCTTAGACGATTAAAAACAGACATTGACGACGAAACTGGAGAAAGTTAGGTATAGAGTCCTGTAAAATTCAAGACACGATTAACGTTAAACCCCTATCGACTATTAAAATTGTGTGTAGTGTTTAATAAAAACTACAACACTTAATTTACTCAGATGTTGCACGATTTTCATTCTAATACATATTTGAAGAAAGAAATCTATTAAATCGATTCCCGTGAAGCAATTTTATAATTTTAGTAATTGTAAAATAAAAAATCTGAAACATGTCTTCTGACCGACTGTAGTACCTTCAACGATAAAATGACAAATATTAGGTTGTCCGGAATGTTCGTGCCGATTTACTCATCGGGAATCGATTATTTATCAATTTGTTTTGGTATGTATTTATTAAAAATAAAAATTAATCGGCACGAACATTCCGTACAACCCAATGCATTAGCGATCGTTTTTCGCAAGTACGGTCGGCAGCAATATATCCTTGTTCGGCCGTAAAAGGGTTAATGGATAAACAAGGCTCAAGTACAGCCTCCGAATTCGCAAAGATTTCTGGACAAAGGTATTCCATCGATCGAATCCTCTCCGTTTCCTGTAGCATCGCCATTTTCGCCAGGAAATCGACGCACAAAGTGCCGTTTCGTTTAATTGCCGTAGGTATTCCGAACTCCGTCGGACGCATATATCAAATCGAAAGGTGTGTTAGGCGGCGGCCGTAAAATATTCCGGCAATGAATATTTCAAGAGACCCGTGATAAGGAAGTCTGATAAGCGATCGCGAGGGCAAGCCCGCTCCAGGAATCGTAATGTTCTTGAAACCCGTGTTGCTTGGCCGTCGATCGTCTAAAAATAGTCCGCGAGTTTCGTAACTTTTTGCCACGCTCTCCGGAGAGGTGTGTAAAACATTCCTGTGGTTAAGGCAGAGCCTTTTATTTAGAAACTTGCGCCATTCTTTCCTCTGCATTTGGCATCTGGGTTGTTGCAACACGCGCGCTGCCCTGTTGTGTCCTGTCCAGCTGCGCGTGCACGTTTCTCGGTAGCAATGTCGGCCCGGCCCGACCCGGCCATTTATTTACATATTGATTACTCGCGAAAATAAAAAGCTTCGGGCATCCCGAGTAATCGAAATCGGTCGACCAGTTGTTTGACGATTAACCGAATCGATAAAAGCAAAACGAAACTTCGTGGCATAACCGGTGCACTTGCTTCTTATAAACTATTCCTAAAATATACCTTTCGAAGAACCTGCAATTGTTATTGCGAACGAAAACATTATTCCTAGCAACGTCGTCCAATAGGCTTGTTTGAGATTACAACGTAAAAGGAGATTTCTAAGCTTCATTTCGTTACAACGTTATTATAAAAAATCCTATTATGTTAGTATATCGTTTGCAGGACATTCGCTGCGCGGCCTTGATCCTGTTGCGGGC
Source organism: Agapostemon virescens (assembly GCA_028453745.1). Lineage (NCBI taxonomy): Eukaryota > Metazoa > Arthropoda > Insecta > Hymenoptera > Halictidae > Agapostemon > Agapostemon virescens. The sequence goes on along the minus strand of CM052093.1, from coordinate 5,120,405 downwards.
GATAAATTTAGCCGGCGCTGAATACATTATTCTTTCATAATTGTGAACCGTGAACAATAAATCACGAAATTAGTATGTTGACGTAACAAGTACGTGTGGTTCAGGAACTGTCACAAAGACGGCACCATGATCCATGTTTAACACTTAAACTGTCAGAACAACAACCTCAAAAATTCCACAAAATCAAAGTAATTTATTTCATGAAACAACAACTTAAAATTTAAAATGCACGACACATAGTTATCCTTTAATGTACAAATTTATTTTTAAAAATGGACAAATTACTCTGTCACCCATATGTGGGTGACATGGCAATCAAAATGTTAAAAAACCATCTTTCCACCAGCAGACAATGAAACAAAAATTGTTACGTGTCCCGCAAACCAGCACTAAATAAAACTCGGATTTATCCATGATCCCGACAACAATGCTACAAAATACATTTCCACAGAAGCATCCAGTAACCCACCGTTCGATTTCACCGAAGTTCACCAACCGAGTTCGATGTCCAGGATTCATCCCCACTCTTGTTTTACCACTTAGTGCGTGAAGCTCGGCGAAGTCGTTTTTCGAAAAGCCACGGTGTGCAGCGTGGCGATATGTTACCGTATAATAAACAACTTCGCGGGCAAAAGTAATTGTAGTCCGGCGAGAAGTCGATTTCGTATCGAATTCAGAAGCTAGCGGGCAGCAAATCATCGAGGTCGATTTTCGCGTCGACAAGGTACGCATCGAACAGTCTTAGAGAACGAATAGACGACGGTCTCCGGTCGCGGAAGCGATTATACACTGCCGGTCCGTGACACTATTTATAAATATTAATATCGGCGAGTGCTCGTTTCAGAGGCATCGCGAAGCGGAGGAAAGGGCTACACGCTGGTCTGCGGTTAGGGCAGAACCTGTTATTTAGTAACTCGCGCCATACCTTCGCCCGCGTTTGGCATCTGGGTCGCTGCAATGCACCGCGGTGTCGCCTGTCCAGCTGCATTGCACAGGACATGTTTATGGGTGCCTCGACCCGAGCAAACGGTCAGCTCTACTGACTCACCGTGCGAAACTAATGTCGCGCAGCCGTTGTTTCGAACAACTCAACTTCCGACTTCAACGTTCCCCGCTGACATCCAGTAAAATCGACTGGTTAGATTTAAGCGCGTCGGTATACTTCTTTGCGCGGTGCGAGCGCCCTCCGTCTGCTGCCCGGGACCATTTTTCCGCAGCATGCCGTTTAACCTTGGAAGATTGCATCACGCTACGAGGACGTTTGTTACCTGCCGCCAAGAATGAATGGACGCGCGAAGGTGTGCGCCTGATCGAGCGCGAAACGTTTCGGAAAAGTCTGCGGTCATCGCAACGGGCCCATTTTTTTATGAAACCGTAAGCTTTTGATTCTCTTCTAGGACAATTCGCGGATAATGTAGAGTACTTATTAAAATGCATCTAATACAGATTACGAAGGTGTATTCGTTTAGATCTTGTACGAGTACTTATGACGTGGATTTTACGCGTGAAATGGCCGTTTCGAAATGGCAATTTTAAGCAATCGATTTTCCGTAAATAATACTATCGTCGTTAGGATTATCACAGTCTGTGAATGAACGACGTTTTAGTCGATTATATTATGAGTAGAAACAAAACTTTTTGATGAAATACGGTAGGATAAACGTCGTTTCTAGAAGAGTTGGTCAATTTAAAGATTTCGGTATGTTAATTTCAATATGCATACATTTTCTATGCTGATACATCTACATCAATGCTTCAACATTGATCACAAAAGGATAACATTTAATTTTGTTTAAGAAGAAAGGCATAATATTTATATTTGATAGACTTAATTTAAGATATTTGATAGGTGTCGCAGTCGTTATAATATGACAAGGGGTTAATCATAGATAATCGTACATATGGTTTCGAGCTAGATTGAAAATACAGTAGGATAATCGTAGTTTCTAGATGAGTTGGTTAATTTAAAGATTTCAGTATGTTAATTTCAATGTGCGTTACGGAAAAGTCTGCAGTCTATCAATGGGTCGATTTGAGCAAAATGTCACACTTCTTATACACTTATCGAATAAACAATAATAAGTTGTAAGACCGATTGTGAGTGGCCTGCGTTCGCAGGTAAACATAATCGGTCGCATTCTGAATTACGTCACGCGGTGCTCGGCACGCAGAAATCGATTCCGAAATTTGTTTGGTGCTGATTGCTCACGCAAATTTTCAGCTGATGATTCAGAAGTTGTAATTTGTGACCTTGTTCTACTCTGCTGCGATTTCTTTCATCGTTTGCAGCGGTGAGTAATGTTTCGAAGCGTTATTAGTTGGTGCATGCATTTTCTTCAACGAGTGTACGTTTACATTTTGTTAACATTTAATAAAAATAAATTTTGTTCACATTTAAGCGAAATAAATTCTTGTCAGAACTCATAAAGGAACTTAATCATGATAAAGTTTAACAATATCGACAAATTGTCAACTACTTGGTAATATTTTTGCATACAAAAATAATAAATTATATTAATAAATAATAAATAATAAAAATGTTAAATAGTACTTCATTTTTTTACAATTAATTATAATTTAATCATTGCTTCCTCATTGCATATTTTGATCAGTTTACTTAACGAAATTGCCAATTATAATGTTAAGGCTGTAATTATTAATCTTGATAAATATTTATCTATTTCACCTAATTAAATACATTAATTGTAAACTACTATAATTAAACAAAACTCGTTCCTTTTAAAAACACATGATCGGATTCACTTCGTACATTTATATTCTCATTTGTTAACATAAAATAAATTTATTATTGAATCGTTTTAATCTTCCCACTGGTTTAAATTTCTCCTTCTAAATTTTACCTCACTTCGTCATTTTTGTCAAAATAATTATCAATTTATCCTTCAATGTTCCACTTATTTTATTGAAAAGGTTTATTTTGAAAATCGAAACATTCCATTTTTCGGGACCAGGCAGAACAAGATGCTGATCTCTTGATAAAATAAACGAAACGTGATACTTTCCATAACTTGCATCGTAATGTAATAAAACCGACCATTTGGAATTTTGTGCAGGCAAATTGAAGATTCGCAACACTATGCGTTCGGTCGTTGAAGTCTTCGCGTGCGGTCGCATACGGCAGGCATTCAAATTACCACAGCGCACAGTGATTCACAACATCGTTTCAGCAGTTAAACGGTATAACTTGCATGCGAAATCGAATCAAATTAGATTAATCTAATAACAAATCACTTTGACGCATAACATTCATTCGTATCAACTACTATACAATTTTCTAAATTAATTTCATTCTTTACTTTAAGTCTAGTAAGTCTTAGTAACAATATGTTACTTTATATTTTACATCGTGTTGAGCCATGATTACTAATATTATCGACAAATATTTAATCATCCCTAATGATATTTCTTTCGAATATTGCTTCCTGAACAAATCGAACGATTGCAAAAGTTTAGGACCAATTTTCAGAGACATCAGGAGCGTCTCTTAAGAGATCCATAAAATGTTTACATAAAACAGAATCTACTAGTTTGTAAAATGTTGACAATTTTAGGAAATGATCGAAACAAAAATTTACAAAAAACAGAATCTACCTGAATGTAAAATAGTGACGATTTTAGGAAATGATAGTGACTATAATTGACTAACCCTCTACTCTCGAACGTCGAACTTGTTTAAGTTGAATTTTCTATCGTTCAGTTTCCATCAATGCGTATTTGGAGCTTCAGGCAAAATAAAACGGTAAGTTTCAATGCGAAACCATAAAGTATAACTGCCCCGTTTTAAAATTAGGCAATTTGCAATAACTGAATACTTATAGTCATTGTAAAAGCATTTGTACACCGTTTAAAAGTTAGTAACTTTTTTGAGATCGCACCAAGGAGCCTCAGTTTTTCAAAATGGAAGTTTTTCCAGATTATCAACTATTTTATCTGTATCTATAAAGAAAATTTAAACTTTTTTGTCTATATACATGTACAAATCTTTGTCGAAATCTGTTGACGCATGAAAACGCTACAGGCATTATAAATCATAAAAATAAATGAATTTAAGATTTGCTATGTTTGCTATTTTCAACAAGTCATATTTCATAGCGACCTTGACCGAATTCGATGAAACATTGCACACGTACATAACTTTGTCAGACCTAAAATTATTGCTTCTAAATATTCTTGCAAGCATAAATAGAAAACATAAAAATCGTGACTTTCGAATCGGTTTTTTAAAAAATTATTTATGAAGGGTGTCCCAAAATTAACGCAAGATTTGAATTTGCCGCCATTTTTGCAGTAAATTGTTGGCAACCCTAAAAAAGAACAATTTGACAGCTGAGAGTTTAGGGTTAGTAAAAATAGAGCGTTATACGATACAACAACGTGTTTTCATTATTGAACAATATTTCAAAAATAATAAAAGTTTGGCGGCCGCAGTTCGAAAATTTTATACAAAACATGGTCAAAATAGTGTTTTAACCTCGTCATCTGTGAAAAGATTAATTGAAAAATTCAGGGAGACTGGTTCAGTTGGAGCCGCTAAACACACCGGTCGTCCAAAAACAAGCCGTTCAAACGTCAATATCGAAGCAGTGCGTGAGAGTGTTGATGAAAACCCAGGAACATCATTCGGCGTCGTGGACAAGAATTGCAAATTTCAAGAAGCTCTCTACAGCGTATACTCACAAAAGATCTGTGTCTCGATGCTTACAAAATTCAACTAACACAACAACTGAAGCCTAATGACCATGAACAGCGAAGAGAGTTCGTGGAATGGATTATTGAACATCAACAAGTGGATGCTGATTTTTCGAGCAAAATCATCCTAAGCGATGAAGCACATTTTCACCTTGATGGCTTTGTTAATCGCCAAAATTGCTGTGTTTTGGGTTCGAAGAACCCACATGTGATTGTCGAACAATAAATGCACCCACAATGTGTCACTGTTTGGTGCGGATTTTGAGTTGGAGGCATCATTGGACCATACTTTTTTGAAAATGAGGCTGGTCAAGCAGTAACTGTTACTGGTGCTCGATATCGCGACATGATAACACAGTTCTTTCTGCCGAAATTGGATGCTATTGATATGGCTAATATGTGGTTTCAACAAGATGGTGCCACATGCCATACAGTCAGAGAAACAATTCAATTACTGCATGAGACATTTTTTAGTCGTGTACTCTCTCGTTTCGATGATCAGAATTGGCCCCCTAGATTTAACACCATTAGATTTCTTCTTATGGGGTTATTTGAAGTCAAAGGTCTATGTCAACGAGCCCACAACCACCCGTGCATTACAAGAGGAAATTAAACGCTGCATCAACGAAATTCAGCCGCAATTATGCAGAAAGGTCATGAAAAATTTCGACAAAAGAGTGCGTATGTGCCAGCAAAGCCGTGGAGGCCATTTTCCCGATGTGTTATTCCATAAAATACCCTATCCTATGTACTTTATGATTCAATGAAAAAGTAACAATCTAAAGACTAAAAACTGTTTTTTCTATTTAATTCAAACCTTGCGTTAATTTTGGGACACCCTTTATATCAGCGAATAAACGTTCGAGTTTCGAATGTGCTTGTGCTGATTGTGCTGTCTTTGTGATGATGAGTGAAACGTGCTGTATTTATACTGTTTTGGGATAAGGCTAGCCTACCAATCAGCGTCAATTATGCGTTTGGAGTAGCATGGTCACAGAGGGTTGCCGTCGCGTCTGGTCTCAAGGTGTTGCACGTGGGGGAGGTATTGGTGGTTTGTGGTGATAGAAATGTGCAAATGTTTTTATAAATGCGATGTCTAAATTAAATCTGAGTAGAAATTTTATAATGTCTATTGATCAGGGACTGAACACTGACAAAGTTTAATCCTTAAATCCTGGCTCCTGTCTACTGCTTCAGTTTACACATAGATGAAAATAACACTGATTCATTGTTCCCCAAACGTTTAACTACCTCGGCCATCAAAAATCGTACAGCTTATGAAAATTTTTTGGAATCGACTTTTTTCCGGCTTTTCGGTGCAAATACCCCGGCGTGCGTCGCGGCGACAAGCAGCCCGAATATTTTCACACGCGTCGGATGACTGTGCGAGACAGCTCGTAAATCTTACGAATCGCGCAACCGTCCGTTGCCATTCATAATGCTCGTAAATCGAATACTGCTTCCACGGAATCGTCGCGCGTGTGATTTTCTCAGCAGCGCATATCGGCGGCATGTACCACCGTGGATCCGCGCGACTGCAACGTGAATTTCGATCCGATCCATTGCGCAACCGAGCGATCGAGAGGATCGTGAGCGGACACCTGTGCGTTTCACTATACGGAAGGACAACATCTGTACCGTCTCGTCTCGTCTCGTCTCGTCACGTCTCGTCTCGTCTCGTCGCACCGCTCGTAGGAGTGCACTTGGAAAACGCAAACGAGCGTGCACGCCGCAGAAGGTCGCGTCTCGCCTAAGGTTTTGTTTATTTTTAAACTTTCTGATCGCGCGACACACGGCTACAACCCACGCGTCAATGGAACACGATGCATCTCTCCCGCGAGTCTTTAGTTGGCCGATGATTTCATCCGAGATCATTATGTCTTCGCGATAATCCAATTACTAATTTCCAACGACGCCACCGGCAGCCACACGGTGGCGGAATTGAAAAATTCAGACATTTTTATGGTACTTTCGAACCATAAGAACTGTTGCTACGAAACTTGGACTTACAGTCCGGGGCGAAAAGATAGAACATCTTATAATTTTAAATATTTTGTATTAAAAGCTGATTAACACTTTGACTGCCATGTCACCCACATATGGGTGACAGAATTATTTATCCACGTTCAAAAATAAATTTATACATTAATATATTCGTTGCACTAAATTTAGTTGAAATCTGGAGAATACAAGAAGGTTGAAGGATTACTATGTATTATACATTTTTAATTTTAAATTGTCGATTCATCAAATAAATTACTTTGATTTTGTGGAATTTTTCAGGTTGTTGATCGGGTAGTTAAAGTGTTAAGATACATATTTTCTTTTACTGATCATTTAGAGCATGTGTAATAACTTGTGTATACACTCATACCTCGAGTGTGAATCATGGCGGGTAACGATATTATCGTTGTGAATCGAGAATGGGAAAAATGAGGAGCAGCTATGAGAACATCTTTTGGTTAACAAAGTTTGCTGTTCTTATCGTAAGATTGTAAAATCATCGGCTGTGTCGACGGTGCTTTCTGAACGACACTGAGATTTTGATGCTGAGTTAATTAAGAAGATCGACATGTATTCGAATAAGAACTTTTTGCAATTAGGTTCGTTGATTGATTATAAATTATTATATTTTGTGAGCAGTGTCATAAATTTATCTTTTGCTACTCAATGCGTTACCTCTCCTTCATTTCGTTGCTACAACATTGTATAATTCTATTACACCCGATATGCAATTTAACCCTTTGCACTCCGAGCAATATTAATTCCAAAATCATGATACTTTTCAATGTACAATAGTTCCATTGTACATTCCTGTCGTGCACAGAAAGTTTATTACTATTACTCGTACGTGCAACACTTGAATTTTCACCGACTTCTTAAACGCAAATATAGTGATACAAAAGCTGTTTCGAATAATAGTATGGCAATTTTTAGCGTCTCCTCAGAGGAGCCATCGGAGTGTTAAGAGTTAAATAATTTATATAACATAGTTTATAAGAACATTTGATTTCATCTAAAAAGAAAGGTATGCTTTCCACATTTATTAAAATTTGTTTGAAATCTTCATCACGAGTCTGACTCGTCAAATAATCTGGCAAAGGGTTGATGCTCGGTAAGTTCAGTGATAAAATCAATCAAGTTTCGTAGAACCTATGAGTATGAATCACAGAACGTTTAGCATATATCTTAACCCTTCAATGGTGCCTCTGGGGCGCCACTAAAAATTGCCATACTATTAGTCAAAATAACTTTACATCGCTACGTTCGTATTTAAGAAATCGGCCAAAATTTTAATCTTGCGTATACGAGCAACAATGATAAATTCGATAGGCGCGAAGAGAAGTGGACCCTGCACAATGGAACTACGTTCTAGGTCGAAAAATGTGTCGACTGTGGATTTTAACTCCACATTAAAATTGCTTCGAATGCAAACGGTTAATAAAATGACGAACTTACAGCTCTGACGACGTCATTAGTACCACTTAAAATCGCGAATCCGTCAGATAAGTTATAGGATTCGGGACCGATTCCCGCTGATGGACTACAATTAGTTGAGAACATCGGCACCGACACGAGCCTACTTTCACGTTTCAACTGTTTGCGATGCAAATACACGCTTCAATTACGAAAAAGCGAGCGAAGATAAGGCGACGGTACCGGAGCAACCGTACTGCCATCGGGAACGAACGCCTGCCACTTTATCAGACTTGCCAAACACTCTCGTTTCGAGCGAATATTCAGTGTCATAATGTCGATCACGATTCGGCATGTATATTGCATTTAAAAATATTCAGTGCCGAATTTTTATAGACGGATCACCCGCGTAGTTTACGATTTACTGGTTTCAGCTAATTGCTGTACGATTTTGGTTGCTTATGTTTCTTATCGAACCAAAGTACTTGATAGAAGTCAATAATCAGTAGGAATATTTTTACTATTATTCTAATAATTTCTTGCATTATCAACCACAAGAACATTTTTTTGGAACTAAGGTTATTATAACATCTTCATCACTGAAAATGTTACAGAAGAGGAAAGACAATTTATATCTTTTATACTGCTACAACTACTTCGATGATTAAATATTGATTACGAATTAGCAATGCTTTATTTCGTCCAAAAAGGAAAGGCATAACATTTGAATTTGTTAGACTGCGTTTAAAATCTTCAACACTAGTCTGACTCGTCAAAATATAGCAAGGGGTTAATATCAGGCTGACAATTTAAAACGAATTACTTACGACAAACATGTTTTATTAAATTATTCTAGACTATATAAATTGCTGGTCATGGAACTGTTGCACGAGCAAGTCGGATCAACCCCTTGTCATACCATTTTCTTTATAACTAGGATTATTACATCTTCGTCACTGAAAATGTTACAGAAGAGGAAAGACAATTTATATCTTTTATACTGCTACAACTACTTCGATGATTAAATATTGATTACGAATTAGCAATGCTTTATTTCGTCCAAAAAGGAAAGGCATAATATTTGAATTTGTTAGACTGCGTTTAAAATCTTCAACACGAGTCTGACTCATCGTAATATTGCAAGACAATAATTTTATACACTCAAAGCAATTTCAATCCTATAATTAAGACATTTTTTTCAACCTCGAACATTTTTATTGTAAGTAATCTTGTTTAAATTGTGAGCGCGATATTAATCCGACTTGCTCGTGCGACAGTTCCATGTTCAGCAATTTGTACAGTCCAGAGGAATTTGATAAAATTACATAAAAATTTTCTCGGAATCATCAATCGACTGCAAATGGTTAAATTAATACGAGACGCGACTGTTATCTCGGATGATTTCATTCGAAGAATTTAAAGGAACCACTGCAATTATTGGTGCATTTAATCTTTATGAATTATACACTGTGGACTATAGTTGCTCATTGTGATCTACCAATAATCTTCGTCAAAAGTCGCATATTAACTCTTTACACTCGAATGGTAACTCTGGGGCACCACTAAAAATTGCAACGCCATTACTTGAAATAACTTTTACGTCACTATGCTTGCATCTACGAAAGTGATAACAGCTTCATTATTGTAAAGACGAACAATAATATAAACCTGAATATACATAAGAGGAAATAAATCACGTAAAGTGAAATTCTCGAAACCAGAAGACATGCCTTTGTTTTTGAAGGCAAAACAGCTTTGAGTGCAAAGGGTTAAAGAAAAAGATTTTCTATAATTTTTCTGCAAAACGATTCACATAGAATGTGTGAACCCTTAACACGTTGAATGCCGAGCGAATTTTGTATGCTTCAAACGAGTTTAATTTATTTCATTTATAGGAGTGATCAGCATTATCATAGAAAATTGTTAGTTACTGGATAAATGCGGTTCTTACCTGCTACTATAACTTGGTTAATTTCGACAGTAATAAATTGGTATAGAATGCTATTAATTTAATGATAATCATTCTCAAACAACGAAATAGTGTCGGTCACCGTACGTTAATTGGCCCTGTCTGATTGTCAATTCGTTTCTGTATGCTCGACATAATACGAGGTTAAACATTATAATGCGGAAGTTGCGTAGCCTTTTCGACATTTTACAAGGCTACCTTAAAATTTTAAAACGTAAGCAACAAGTGTATCACGTTTAATAATCCGACTAGCTGTAATGCATCTATAAGTATCTGTCAGAGTCGAGATGCATCTGTGTGGTCGTTTCTGATGATGAAAACACTTAAATGCAATAAATGCAGAGCAAGCCAATAAAAGCTCCGAGCAAGATTCCGAAAGTGGTTGATAAATCTTCACAATTTCACCTAACTTTAGTTTTAAAATTTAAACAATGCACAGGGTGCATCGCTCACTCCAAAATGTTCTATTTCAGACACTTTTCTTATATGCCGTCAAAAAGCCGTTAACTTATCCGAGCATTCGAACAACATAGATCACGGTCGATTCGAAGAGAAGATTCGCAGACCGTTCGATTACGAGATCGCTCCATTTACCTTTTCCGTTTCCAGGCTGGCAATGTCGGCACATGCGTGACAGCGGTTGCCTGTTACTCGTCCCAGAACCTCCGAAACGTGAAAAGTCCCACACTACTCATGGCTTCCGTCTGCTCCGAGCGCGTGCTCGCCACCTTTTGATTTTATCGATCGGTCAACGAACCGAGAGCACGGTTCGATCACATTTTGTAAAAAGGAAAACGAAACCAGACGGTTACCACTTTCGACGGGCAGAAAAATATTCCGCGACTCCGACACTGACCCCGAACTGGCAAAGGTCTTCGCGTAAGAATTTCGCCGCGAAAAAAATAACACAGAACTAGATTCTCGCGAATCAACGAACCGAACGAGCGTTACTCGTAGCTGTCCAAGACGAGTATTCTCTCCTCGCCGAAGCCACGATTCCCTGAGAATGTCCGTGCAATGCAAAACAAGTTCACAATACGCAATACGCACACACGGTACCGAGTATCAGCGGCGATACGCTCGCAAAGGAGCTCGTCGCGGTAGGCAAGCTATCAGCTGCGCCAGCTCGAATAATAACACTTCTGTCGTTGATTTTTCGAGCCTAGGGGATAAAGCGGACAATAGGAACTGCGCGAAACATCGGCGGTCGGCACTCCGTCGGGAATTACTGTCAGAGGAACTGGCAGCCTCGGTAATTGACGCAGCTCCTCTTCCGGTTGCTCCTCGGCTAGCAATCGACCAGTTGTCCGACCAGGAACGCACAACCCTGCGTATAATCGTATCGGCTACTCTCTTTCCTGAACGATCTTCTCCAACAACTATTTCGCAGGATAGGTCACCGGAGGATCGACGATCGCCGATGGTTCACCGCTCCAAAGTTGCGCACGTGACCAGGAACCACTGCGAAGCGACTGTCTCCGAGGTGCTGCACGATCGAATCGATGCTCCAAAATTGCACACGCGACAAGGATCGAGTTTACGATCGAGATGCTGACAGTGCGATCGAACGCGAGCGACGCTGGCAAGTCGATAGAGGAGTTAAGAAGATCGATGGAACTCGGTGATGAACCTTCGACCGCCCCGTCGTGCCTGCTCCAAAAATTGCACTCGCGATAAGGTACCACTGTCAACCGACTGCCCTCGGGTCTGCGATGATAGAAGTTCGATTGAACGTTATACTTGCTGAAGAATATCTCGGTGAAGAATCGAGAACAGATCTCGTTTGCGACGCTGCTTGAAAAATTACACTCGCGCAAGGTATCACTGTACACCGACTGTCCTCGAGCCTGCAACGACGAAAGTCCGATGGACCGTCACACTTGAATCGCAGAGTTGACGGAGGTGTTAACAAAATTGCTGAACCTCGATGAAGAATCAGGAACAGACCTCGTTCTCGCTGGTACCTCAAAAATTGCACTCGCGACAAAGTACCACTATAAACCGACAGTCCTCGAGTCTGCGACTCCGAAAGTCCGATCGAACGTTATACTTGAATCACTGAGTTGACAAAGGTGTTAACAAAATTGCTGAACCTCGTTCTTGCTGGTACCTCAAAATTTGCACTCGCGACAAGGTACCACTATAAACCGACTGTCCTCGAGTCCGCGACTCCTAAAATCCGATCGAACGTTGCACTTGAATCGCCGAGTTGTCGGAGGCGTTGAGATCGACGGGTCACGTCGATGAACAATTTGAACGGTGGTTCGAACGAACGGCGTAAAAACAGTTGGAAGTAAACCGAATGACTGGGAACGGCGTGTCAGCGACGAATGCGAACGCAACAACTCCACCGGTCGCCTGTCGACTAGCGGTCGTCGGCGCGTACCAGTGGTATAGAAGCTCGCACCACGAAGAAACTACAGCACGAAACGTAGCCCGATGCGAGGGTGGGGAAGGGGAACTCGTACCCGTGGGGCAGCTGTCTTGAAGAGGGACGCGCGGAGAGGACGTGCCCGGCCTGTGCCGCGCGTATAAATGTGTACGAATGTGTGTTTGTCAAGCCCCGTGGTGGGGTACCACTGTGTATCCTGTGGAGGGCACACCGGGGAACGACTGTCACGCTGGAGGGGAGATGCAACCGATGCATTTCACGGGTGCATGCCCTGTGCTCGACTTCGCCGCGGAGTCCAGCGCGGCCCGGCGCGCAACGCGCTCGCGAGAATGCGACGCGCGGATCCTCGGTGCCAGCGAGAAACGGATCGCTTACGAGCGAGAACGGTCCTCTTCGCCACTGACCAAACCGTTCCAACTACACTCCGGAATAAACAGATCGCATATCTTATTTTTTCCATATTTTGTGTTAAAGTTCCAACTACACTCCGGAATAAAAAGATTGCACACCTTAATTTTTTCCATATTTTGTGTCATAAAAGTTGATTAAGTTACAGTGGCTCACAAAAGTATTCGGACACTCTTTAAATCTAAATAAATTTTTCAAAATTTAACCAAACGACTTGACTTTTTCTGGAGCAACTAGAAGCATTGATTTACTAAATGATATGTAAAAATAATTTTGAAATAATTCTAATTGGTAGAAATTACGAGGGGAAAGTAGTAAAGACATTTTTTAAAACATTTGTATTCCAACTCGTAATGAAAATTTAAAATATGCGTTTTTCAGAACTGTGTTAGTTATACGCGTGCCGAAAATTTCACCGAAATCGATTGTTTAAGTTTAGAGTTTAAGAGTTCAAGAGTTTAAGCAGAAACTGGCTAAGAATCGTGAAAAATTGCGATTTTCACCATTTTCGGTGGCATGTAGCTCGTGTGTATGTCGATCGATTTCAATGAATTTTTCTGCATGTGTATAACTATCATAGATCTACCAGATGCGTCTTTAAAATTTTTAGTACGTGACTGAAATAAAAAATATTTAAAATGTTCCGTTTTTATTGGTCACGTAATTCATACCAATTCTAATATTTACAAAATTCATTTTGCATATAATTTCTTAAATCAATACAACTAAATGCTCAAGAAAAGTCAAGACGTTTGGTCCAATCTTAAAAAAGTTATTTAGATTTGAAGAATGTCCGAATACTTTTGTGAACCACTGTATAAGTCGAGTTTGAAAATTCGTTAAGTGCACGTGTGCTTGGATAGTCTGCTTTGTTCGCTCGGTCTATCCCGCAATTTCCGATGCTGCTTGCATCTGTAAACAGTATCGGTTAGGATATGGTATGACTTTAATTAATAATTAGCCGTAAATTGCAATAATTGATTTATTTTAGCAATTTAGAAATGTTGAAAATATCTTCCTTGCTGTTGCAGACAATTTCTTGCTCGACGAAATAATTAATTCATGCACGCGTACACAATGAATTTTCAAACTAGATTTTCTCGAAATTGAACCCTATGAAAATGAAAAAAAAAAACTTTATTCTATGTTTTCGACTCGATTTCGTGCGAGGAATCATCCCCTCGTCGATTGTACCACCATTCCGCAAACACCCTGTATAAGTGCCATTCTGTTGTACAACCTTTCTCCATTTTTCAGGCAACTTCACACAACGACATATTTACCTCGAGGTGTATCGAAACAATTCAATTCTTTCTTACTACTTATACGATAAATTTATATAGTTTATACAATATTAATGTGATAAAATTTATATGATAAAGGGTAGTTCATACAATTTTTTCAGACTATATCTCCATTACCAATACAGTAAGCAATAAAATGTTACAGTAGAAAGATGAATGGTTCGAAGAGTACTAAATTCGCAATATTTCTTCATTTTAAAAAAGTTATTTAGATTTGAAGAGTGTCATATTTTCAGTTACATATTTTCTTTTACCGATAACGCATAGCATGCCTGTTTATACAATTAACGAAATATCGTCCACGACATATAATTCGACAGGATTCTAACACAAAAATGTAAATATTATTGTTCGCAAGCGGGCGAAAAAATGATAGCACATGTAGTAAATCTACGCTTTCCAGTTACACCGAAGCTCGCGAATTGCGAACATCAATCTCGAAACATAGTTAATAAAATCCTTTATATTATTTCGTGTTGTATATTTGTTCAAGAAAGGTGAAATTAAAAAATTTTAATATCTCAAAAATAACATATCCGAATTCTTTAATTGTTTGAATTTTTATACTGCTGCAACACAGAATAATAACAACAAAAATTTTTTCGAAAAGATCGCGTAAAATCAGGTTATACTATAATTTAGACAAACTTCTTTAATTGATTGAATGAATTCAGTTGGACATTTGAAAACAGCAACTCGATGTTTTATTAACACCAACCCTACCACAGGGTATCAAATCACCCTTTTCAAATGTTTTATTATACAATTATTCGAGTTATAGAATTGTTTTCACAAGAATCGAAGCAACAGATTTCCGTATTCGATCATATATTAGATCTCCTGGAAAGTTCTGTCCGTTTTTTGGAATAAAACAAAATACAAATTTTTATTACCGTCCATAAACTTTATTAAATAATGTAATTGCCATTATTATTAATAATTTCCTGCCAGCGTGAGGGCAATTTGTATATCCTATTTTCGAAAAATGTTTTATCTTTTGATGCGAAAAATTAAACCAGTGCTTGTTTGATATTTTCTTCATTTTTGCAATTTTTGGAGCTCAACAAATTTTGTAAGGACAAAAACAAGTGATAGTCGGAGGTTGCTAAGTTCAGGGAATATGGTGGATGCGACAGAATTTCCCAGCCTAGTTCTGCAATTTTTTGACGAGTCATGATGCAGTATGATGTTCTTTGCTTTTATTTTAGTTAATTTATTAAACTGAATTAATCAATTAAATAAAAAAAAATTATTTTAGTTAATTTGCTACGTCAGTATGTATACATTAAGTGATAAAAATAGAGAGGCACACTGGTTGCGATAGAAACAGACAGAAATTTCCGGTAGACCTAATATATTGTAACGAACATCGCACAGAATTCAAACATATTGAATCTAGTCATTTTTACAAGATAATACATACCGGCCAATTTCGATGCCCGGAAATTAAGCGTTAAAGTCACGTAAACAAAACTGCAGCATACTTTATTCTTCGCGAGCAACCCTAATCGCGCGATCACGCCGGAACCGCAAACTACACAGCCAGAATTAATTCAACGACTACACCAGCCTGCACACCTGCGATTCCCAAAATTCATCAGCATGCAGCACCCGAAGATGCCGACGGATGATGTTTTCGGTCTCGGAAGCAAATTCTACGTCGACGAGTGCACCCGTGAGATCGAAATCTGCAGCGAACCGTCGATACGTATGCAACCGGTATGCGTCGGTGGTCGCAGAAGATCCATTAGATCATCCAACCGAGAGATTTCGTGATAGCGAGATCCATTGTTGGTTCGCGAAACGTTCGTGGTGATCGATAGCCCTTAAAGATGCACCTTGTGCTTGCACCTTGGATCGTTCCGAGACACGCGAGGTGTCGATTAAACGATTCACAGCAAACGATCCAGGATTTCGTGGTAAATACACATGAGTAGTCTCTCCATCGATCGATGCGATCGATAAGTGACCCGGCGAGGCTTGTGGCTTACGATTCGAGCGTATACGCTGAGCGATGGATCCGTCCGAAGCAATCGATACCGGAGACTCTATTCCTTGGATGCGCCTATAAACTCGTCTTTGTGTCCGTTTCGACTGCCATCTCATCGTTCCAAGCAAAATTAAGATATTCGAACCGTAGAAACGCTTTGCTGCACTATTTGACAGCACTCGTTTCAATAATATCGAGTTAAGCTAAATGTCCCACTGATTGATGGAGCAAGGCATGAATTACCATTGTAAATCGCTTATTCGAGTAATGAGAGTTACATTTGCATGTGGATCATCCAAGGAAATTAAATCTTGACATTTTTATCAGACAATACACACCAGTTAATTTTAATGCTTGGTAGGTTTACCATTGTACATCGCTTATTAAATTAATAAGAGTTACATTTGTATGTGGATCATCGAAAGAAATTAAATTTTGCGATTCTTATCAGACAATACACCTCGGTGAATTTTAATGCTTGATAAGTTTAGTGTTAAGAGTGAGGTTCCATTGTAAGTTTTAAAAGATTACACGGACTTGTGTAAGTTGAATGCGGAGCCATTTTGCTTAGCTTACGCGTCACATTTGATTTACCTTTAAACGGAAATAATGCAACTGTGCATAAGCAAAATACTCGCATACCCCATTTGCGCTTTTCTGTTTTAATCGAATCTATTGAAATAGTGCGAATACTTCTTAATATTATATGAATTATCTATAACATATTAATTTGTAAATTTGACACCGTCAGTCCCCAGGAACTGACATAGTATTCAACGTGTTAATAAAGCTTCGAATACAAACGATTAAATCCCTGTACACCGAACAAACTTATACACAACTAGTTTCTACACCTAACTTTTCCGAAACACGAGTCTTTTTGCGAACCGAAAAAGAAACTCACGGTCCAAGAACTATCCAGCTTCCGTGAATTCGAGAGACTGCGCGCGTTAACGGAGTCAATAAATCAACGGAAATAGCGATTTCCTGTTGTTCCACAAGCCAGACGATCGAAACGGTAGCGGGAATAGTGAAAAATGAAAATAAACGGATGATCGTTCCTCGTAAAATGACAAACAACGGTGTGTTCACGGTGCGAGCGGTCGCGCGCGCGCGCGTTGGATGGGATCCCTGGATAGGAAGCACGGACGGAGATACACTGTGGATCAACGTGAACGCGATTCGATATATCAGCTCTAATGATCATCGCGATATCAACGTCGCACGATTCACCGCTCGGCGAATCAGGACAGATCCGATCGACCTCCAAGAAGCGGTCGCCTCTTCGCCTCGAGAGACGCCTCGACAGCCGCTGAGCACGTCTGCGCGAATTTCTCGCTCCATCAGCGGCCGGACGGCTACGTACGAGCAGTCAGAAGCGGCCGACGCTTCGCCGCGAAGACTGATATTCCGTGGCGGAAAGTGCAATATCTATGCATCCGTTTCCATCTCGACGGGGATCCATCCGTGGCTGTTCAAGGCCCACCTACCACGATCACGAACGGCCAACGCGTTTTCGTGGAATCAAGCCTTTGAAACTATGTTTCCCTTCTCATTAACCATTCGACTGCGCCGCGTTTTTGAAGAAATCCATCAATATATACGGCGCGATCGTCGTCCCGGAAGCGAGCATCACGACGTAATCATCTCGATCCGCTATTTTTCTCCGATCCGTTTCGAGGTAAAACATGAGGACATAATGAAAGCGGCTATATCGCTTGAACCAAGTGCACACGATGGTTCTACACTGTCTACAATGGCTGCTTTTTTTATTCTACTCATGGAATTTGAACGATCCGACAAAAGATGGTTCAAAAGAATCGCATACGATCAAATTCTGTATTAACTATGATTTATATAAACAAATTTTGCTATAGGCTCTAGACGAGCTTTAAACCTTACCCAGATATTTTAAATTTGGATTTCAACACTAAACCTACCACAGTAGATCGAATGATCCTTTTGAGAATTTTTATTTTGCAATTTATTGAATTTAGGATATTCCCTTCGTAGGAATCGATTGAATAGATCTCTTTGTTCAGTGATATTTTCTAATGAAAATCGCAGATAACCCAAATGAATTAAATTTTGGAATTTTTATTAGACAATATACACTAGTCAATTTTAATGCTTGGTAGGTTTAGTGTTAAATGAATTAAAATTAACATAGCAAGCGAATAATGGTTATGATTCGGCGAAGTACTGGGCATTACAAAGTAAGATTTCGATCAATTAATTTTTAATTAAATTCAATTAAGCAATTCGTAACAACAATCGCTGGTGGAAGTTCGTATTTCAGCAAGATAACGCCAGCGTGCAAACTGCAACGTCGGTACCAAAATGACTGTGTAACTCGGATCATTGCATGCATTATATCGAGATCTAAACGGATATCGATAGTTTCAAGCTATAGTCATAACAGTATTTAAAATAAATATTTTAATCGACGAAAGAAAGTTTTCCCCCAATTCATATTTTAACATGTGCACCACCGATGGTACACGGTGACGTTTATTGTACAATTAGTGTACGACTAAAGAATATACGTTTCCATCAACACAATGAGACATTATAAAAATAAAATATAGAACAAACCAAGTAAGTTTGTAATAATATATCAATCTTTGGTCACGCGTAAAATAACCTGAGAGAAAAGTCGAGCAAAAAAAAGAACAGCTTGACACGGAACGTGTTAACCCTTTGACTGCGGCGCGTTTTTGGAGGAATCGTCCACTGACTAGTGACCAAAAACGTACCCGGAGGTTTAAGATTTTATAAATTTGTCATTTGACCAATATTCCGAGTCAGAAAGTTTTTTTACTCGTGACATTAACATTACGCTCCCTAAAAACAGTACATTTCATCTGTGTTAGTATTGTGCCATGACCTTATTCGCGAACTAGTCTTCCAGTTACGGGTTGTTGTCAAATAATTATGGTAGTTATTTGTTTCTTTTACAATGAAATTTACTAAAGATTCTGGAAAAAATAATTGAAAATAATCTAGTGGTTTTGACGTCTTGTCCAGGGCTGCTTTGCATCTAGTATCTTTTTCAATGAAATTGTGTACTTTTGGATTTAAATTTTGGTGCGATCAACTGATATCCTCAAATGGCACGGCCGATGTAAATTCGTTCTCATTTATTTCTTGCAATTGTAGAACATCTTGTTCCTCTATTTCTGATTCTGAGTCAGAACTTAATAAGCGCAAAAGGCGTTTTCTTTTTCGTCGAATTAAATTCTCTTCTTCAGACGAGGAGAATGATTTATCAAGAAACTCCATTTCTTTCTCTGCACTAGCATTTCTGAATAAACGTTTTCTTTTCTTCTGGCCAAACATTTTATGGGTGTACTATATTATTTAAAAAAAATATCGAATGGATAAAATAAAAAATTCAACACAAAATTAAATAAATAAACACTTGCATATGCAGTAAAGATATAGGTACGCACGAATCAGTGCACGATACGAGTGCGTACGTACGAGAGCAATGTAACTGTACAATATGAAAACAATTAACTGAAAAATATTGAAACAATTGCCGATACCTGGTTGCTGTGTTACTTAGAGTGTTAAATTCCATGTCGAATCAATTGGTAAAACAGTAGAAAGTGTTACAGTAAAAAAATGCAGAGTGCGTAAATTTACGCTTTTCGTATACATATATTGATGTCTACATGTGGATGTATATTTACGAATCTAAATAATTTTTTAAATTGAACCAAAACGCTTGACTTTTCTGGAGTAATTTGAAGCATCGATTTACTAAATGATATATGGGCAAGATCATGAAATAATCCTAATTTGTAGAAATTACATAAAAATATAAAACAGACAATTATTAATATTTTTTTATTGCATGTTGAAAATTTCATCGAAATCGATGCAGAAAATAACAACACGCGTAGAAAGATACAAGAATTTGTGGAGTTTCAGCAGAAACTAAACAACAGTCGTGAAGAATTTCGATTTTCACCATTTTCGATAGTTTATTAATTTTACATGTAGTATAAATAATACAAATAATTTCTAATTAAAAGTTAAAAATTTTCTAATATATAAAATTATATGTATAATTATATTTATATCGATTACAATATTATTTAATGTGTAATAATATTGCTCGGGTGTACAAGATGCGTCCTTAAAGTTTTTAGTAATGAAAAATATTTAAAATGTCCCTTTTTTTGTGATGTAATTCGTACCAATTGCAACTTTTTCAAAATCCTTTTTGCATATCATTTGGAAACTCGATACATCTAATTGCACGAGAAAAGTCTAGACGTTTGGTCCAATCTTTAAAAAGTTATTTAGATTAAAAATGTTCGAATACATTCGTGAGCCACTGTAGATATAAAAAATATCGGCACCCGTTGGATGCTTCTATGAAAGTCCAGACACCATTTTGATACTTCGATAATTTCTTAGAGATTTTCGTTTGCTTGTATTGGGTGTACGGTGTCCTCGGCCAAAGTTTTTCAGAAATTGATAATTATTTAAGAGAACCCCTCGTCAGAAGAATTTATGATTAGGTAGCTAAGCTAATTTGTAATTCTCTTTTCAATTTCATAATACGCGTTATTGAAAAATCTTTTCGGTTGAATTGAAGTTCTAAAATTTAGTTAAATCTATTGTACTTCAAGCATTATAATACCTTAAATTTGGAACCTTTTCATTAAGAACACGCGACGCACAAAATGTGGAGTCAAGCCTTTGAAACCGTGTCTCCTCTTTCATTAATTATGCTCCTCTACTACCATGACGATACTCAGAAATGTATTTTCGCGACCCGCTGTGTCACGGATCGTCGATCTAACTGCGCAAAATTCATTAACGATGACTTTGTTACGTTTATTATTTGGTATATTTGGAGTCGTATCAAATGTGGAATCAAGCCTTTGAAACTATGTCTCCACTCTCATTAATTACGCCTCTCGCCCACCTCTTCGCTACTCGGAAGTGTATTTTCGCGATCCGCGTGTTACGGGTCGTTGATCTAACTGAACATAATTTAGTAACAATGATTACATTGATTTATTAGTACACACTCGACCGGCATTTATTATCTGTTAATTTTCTATTCTCTCTTATGTCTTCTGATAAATTGTTACTTCATCTTTCGTAAATGTTCGTCAATTATTTGAATTCATGTTTGTTGAAAGAATTTAGTTTGGTTTGTGAAACAATTTTTAGAGTCGGCACTTCTGATTCTGTTAAATCATTCACAAATTAGAGAGTTCTCATAAAATGTGTATTATAGAGTTCAGTGACCTATAGTTTAAGTTACGAAGATTAACACTCGAAGCTGTGGTAAGTGTTTAATTTGACAGAAACTAAGACTTCTTTCAAATCGATTTCAAGTTGTTTATTACGTGCCAACAGTGTTCAAATCGCTTCGTGAGAAATTCCTATCAAAGCGTAGAAACCTTGGAGCACATGAAAGGTGTGGGTCACCGAACCCATAAAAATCGCTGTTAGACACCGAAGAAAAGGTCTATTTAGAAAAGCAATCGTAACGTTTCCTCGGTCCACACCATAAAAATTAAAATAAACAACTCCATCTGTAAAAAATAACAATAATAAATTTTTATCAATTAGATCTTGCACGTGATGCAGATCTAAAACTTAAACCTTAGAACTCCAATGGCTCTTTTGAGGCGACACTAAAGTTTGCCATCCTACTATTCAAAACCACTTTTGTATGGACCGTTTATTTTGAAAGTGGTGTAAGTCCTTTTTTAAAAAAAATGAGATATGACGTAATTTATGCTTAATTTAGTGTAAACTGTTTGTTTATAACTAGTTAGTATTTATTATCTTAAAAAATGAATATGCTTTGTTCAATTTAAAATTGGCCGATAAAAGAAATTGCGTAACCATTGATTATGAAAGTGGTATAAGTCCAATTTCCATAGACAGAAAAAGTGGCATTACGAAAAAAGAGTTTCCTGTACGCACCACAGGATTATTATGACGTTATAAACCAATGTAGACAACGTAATAAATTTATTTTACACGAAATGAAATGAGAGAATTTCGTTTCAACAAAAAATCTACAAAACGTAATTAAAAAACAGATAAGAAGAAACACTAATGGAGAAAAAGTAAATTGGTTGCAAATATGTTGAATGAGATTTTGCAAAAGTGCACCGTATACTATTTTATATAAAACATCAATGGAGGACACAGAATTTAAGAGTATAAATTTATCACCTACATGTCGGGGAAGACCGCCAAAATTTGAAAAAATCGCCCTGGCGCCTTTGTATCGCGATGCCAGGCCTATTACGTACGAAAAATATAAGGATATGCAGCAGCTATTACCTTATATACCTCCTGTGCATCATGAATATTTCAAAACACTGCCAGATGAAGAGCATAAATAATTAATAATACCAATATCTTGTGTTAAGTTTAACAATATATAAATATAATTAACGTTCAAAATAAAAAATACTAATTCTATTTTATTTCTTGTTATTATTTATAAACAAAATTGGATTAATATGAAATATATTTTAAGTGATATTTGTTATTTCAAATTTGAAATTAAATGATATTTACAATTGACTAATTATGAAAGTGGTGTAAGTCCATTTACAGCCTGGAAATATATATTATTTTAGTTAAATTCGCCTGAAAGAAATTTATATAATCAAATTACATATTGATAAATTAGTACAAACATTCCCAGACTTCACATAATTATAACCTATATTTTTTAATTGTCAGATCTGCTGACATTTAATTTTCTCGAAACAGAAGAAAATGAACTTGCACCACTTTCAAAATAAACGTTCCATATCACTGCATTCGCATTTAAGAAATCAGTAAAAGTGAAAAGTTGTACGTATGAGTAATAAACTTTATGCTAGGTCGAAAAATATCTTGATTTTGGAATTAAAATTGCTTGGGGTGCAAAGGGTTAACTATAAGACATAGACTTGAGAAACAAGCTGGGACAATGAGAAGTTCTAGTAAAATCAATTTTGGAAGAAATATGGCAATAAACATTTTTATGAATCATTTCTTAAAAGTATTACATTTTTCTGTTAACCATTTAACTTCTCTCTACCTTCAAAATTAATCCAACTTCGGACTTCTAACAAATATAACTATTCTCGAAACCTGAAAATCGTGCGGTTTATTGTTCTAACGTCAAAACACCTCGTGCACGATGTATTTCGAGTACAATTTCCATCAGATTCGGTCCGATAATATCATGGAAGACGAACGATCTTTACAGATCGAAAGATCGAAAATAGAAGTTAATTTTCCTAGGAAGTAAGACGATTTCCTCGAATATGGTCGCTCGTAAATTTCTCTAACGATACACGATGGAATTTTAATAATCCAAGAATTAATAATTCCGCCGTTTAATTTTGCTTATTCGCGCAACGCACGATGGCACGGGCCTATGGGAATTAAGATAACAAATCTCGAAAGACTGCCGATGATTTCCGCGTTTCTGGCAAACGTTCGTTGGCAAGATTTATGTATGCTTCGGGGGCCATTGATTACGCAGCATGACACGCGATTTTCATCACGAGAGAGATTCAAAGGAGACTATTCGGAGCCCACCTACCGGCCGAAGGTATTTTCGTGGCAGTTCGTCTACTCCGCCCAGTCGAGATTAACGCTAAACCTACCACTGAAGTGGCTAATGTGTGTTACCTAATAAAAATGATACAATTACATTTATTTAGGCTTCGCGCGATCTTGGTTCTAACACCTTCTTGAAGAAACGAATGTACCAAGCATGTAAATAGTAAACCGGAATTTTTAAATGATACAAAATATTTTATTCGAAGCATTGCTCATCGGTAGCTATACAACTTTTCCCATGTCTCTGACAGTTTGTGGATACCACGCCAAAACAGCTGTTTCTCTTTTCAGGCAAAACAATCATCGAGCCATTTTCGTACATTTTCGTAAGACGTGAAGCGTCGCTCGACAATTGCGTGTCCCATCGATGCAAATGAGTAATAATCGGATGGAGCCAAGTCTGGAAAGCATTTCCCAACTAAACGCCTCGATCGTTTCCTTGACCGGTTTTGCTGTGTGCGATGGTACACTGCTATGGTTGTCACTTAAAAATTTGTATGAGACGACAAAACAAGAAAATGGTGTCAATAACGCGGTTCGATAGTATCTATATTGAGCAACTAGCACCACGTATGTACAAATTCCGGTTTCATATTTACAGAACTGGTAACGTTAATTTCATGAGGAGTCATCATCAATTAAAGTTGAGAATTACCTTAAATTTTTAAACATCGTAACGAACAATGATTTTGACCGAGATCTTATAAGAAGATCGAACTTCACGCTGTACCTAAAATTTAAAAACCATGCTGTTGTATTAAACTTGTATGGTTGTCACTTGAAAATCTTTATCAGACGACAAAACAAGAACACATTGACAAGAATTGTTTGGACACAATTCCGTTTTCATAATTACAGTCCCGGTAAATAATAAATAAATAAATACAAATAAAGCATATAAATAAGGCTACAAATAAAGTAATGTAAAATGATAAAATAACGAATAAAATTGTAAATATTTCGTTTGGTGTATTCGCATGTCTGAGAAACGCATCGGATTCGCAGTTGAACGATCAGGCAATGTTAACGATGTCGTACAAATCCCGAACAAACCTAATAGAACATTTCGTTCGCATTCATGATAGGTCAGTGTGTGCACCAGTAATTCCGCATTCGCTTTAATTTCGTCGGCAGTTTCCTCGAAACAGCCATGTAAGGCTTTGGTCGTGTGCCAGTAGCAGCGGACCGCATGTGCGGGGTGCATGTGCGGTGCATAGGTCCCGACACAGTAAAAAGGTGCGTGTCTTTGTCAATGCGTCTTTGACGCATCTGTTGGGGGTGAGCCAAGTCCGAAAACGTGTCCAGTATCCCCACTGCACCTGGATAAACCGTTCGCAAACCGTCCTCTGCTTCGCGGACTTCGCACAAAGCACGAGACCGCGCGCGCATTCGTCAGCTCGTGAGCCATGCTGGTAAATTACTGTTGCCTAAATGGAATCACCGAGTGCAGTCTGCAGTCAACGTTCCGTAATGCATTTCGATGGAAGATCCAGGATCTTCCACGAAACGAGTCTTTCTCGTATTCTTCATAGGTGGTCGACGATATTCGGAAAACATTCCGCGATGACGCACATACAGTCACAAACTCGATATTTGTTCTAATACATATTAATTTAACCAGTTGCAGTCGGAACGATGACTCCGAGGTACCAGAAGAAATTGCCGTATCATTATTCAAGAAGGTCTTAATTTCATTAAATTCATATGGACTGTATAAATTGTTGCACATGCAACAGTTGCACGAGCAGATCGGATCAACCCCTTGCCGTACTATTTTCATTGTAACTAGGATTGTTACATCTTCGTCACTGAAAATGTTGCAGAAGAGGAAAGACAATTTATATCTTTTATACTGCTACATCTACTTCAATGATCAAATATTAGTTACGAATTAACAATGTTTTATTTCGTCTAAAAACAAAGGCATAACATTTATATTTGTTAGGCTTTATTTAAAATCTTCAAGACGAGTCTGACTCGTCAAAATATAGCAAGGGGTTAATATCCCACTGACAGTTTAAAACAAATTATTTATGATACAAATATTTTATTAAATTACTCTGGACTGTACAAATTGTTGCACATGCAACGGTTGCACGAACAAATCGAATCAACTCCTTGTCATACTATTTTCATTGTAACTAGGATTGTTATATCTTCGTCACTGAAAATGTTACAAAAGAGAAAAGACAATTTATATCTTTCATACTGCTACATCAACTTCAATGCTTAAATATTGATTTCAAATGAACAACGTTTGATTTCGTTTAAAAATAAAGGCATAACATTTACATTTGTTAGGAACTATTTAAAATCTTCAACACGAGAAAAAGAATTACTTACGATAAAAATTGTTCGAGGTTGAAACAAATGTTTGAGTTATGAAATTAAAATCGTCTCGAGTGCAAAAGGTTAACCCCCTGCCATATAACGAGTCCGACTCGAGTTGAAGATTATTAACAAAGTCTAATAAATATAAATATTATGTCTATATCTCTTTGGAAGAAATCAATTTTCTTTCGTGATTAACATTTATGTATTATAAATGTTGCAGTATAAAAAACTATAAATAATAACTATAGCAGACAAGAAAATGATACGACAAAGGGTTAACGAAGTTGGTTTTATTTAAAGAACTTATATTTTTTTGTTTCGTTAAATATGGAAACAATAATGGTCGCACAAGAGGATTGCACATTCTCTTATAATCAATTATTTATTAGCAGTGCATATACTATGCTATTTCAAATAAACCAAATATTACTGTAACGTTATTTAAAAGCAGCCCAACATCGTAAAATGTCTTCCAGCCTAAATGTGTATAACATCTCTGTGTTCCATAAATTATGAAACATCCATGCGTGATGCTTTTGTCGTTATTTCTAACCAGGGTATGGATTTTAAGCATTTAGGTTCATAAATTTGGTCAAATTGCTTCATGAATGAAATGGTGAAATTCAAAATAAGGGGAAATTAATAGAATTTGAAAATGCCAATACATTATTTCCAATCTAACTAAAATTAATGAATAAAGAAAGAACTTTCTATTTGTTTTCTTGCATAATGTATCAAAATCAGTCATATTATCAAAAAGTTTATCACAACTACTAAATAAACAGTATATTTTCTCGAAGCATGAACAAATATAATCAACTAATAAGTATTTTCATCGTCACTTTGATTACTACGATGGCTTAAAAGTCACCAGGCTATTGAAAATTCAAGTTCGTTTATAAAAGAATGTATCTATTTTTATAATACGTGTATAACATCCAGTCTTTTTATCTGGTCAAAAATTTATCTTATACCTATCACCCTGAACGTACCCGAAGTGTGTGAATTACGGTGAAGATATGCAATTCCCTAATAGTCTACTTATCAGAAGAAAAAAAATGTACCTTATACTTCTATCACCTTGAGCGCACTCGAAGCATACGAATTACTATGAAGATGTGCAATTTACTAATGATACGCTGACAAAATGCGATGAGATTATCGCATTATTAGATGATTCGAATAAGTGTCAACTCGCGGTCTTCTCTTTCTGCTGCAGCTCCTCTTCTGCCATTACTCTCGCTGATTGATGCCTCTGTAGAAAGGATTCGCCGTGTTTGATTGGACTGTAAATTAGATTATAGTGATGTTATGTGTGAGAGGAAAAGAGCCTCGTTCCGTTCGAAGAATTTAATAGCGCCGAACCTATTTAGAAAATACGAAAACACATAAATGAACGGCGATTAAATCGACGCGAGGCTTTCAGCTCGGTTAAGCAGTCGGAGTCCGCGCAGTATCATTTACCGCTGTAGTATGCAAACATTATAAAAAGTTATAAAAATATTCCCTCAATATTTTCGTAAGAGGAAACCACGTGTACCAGTAAGCCGAACGAGTTTCTCGGTATAGCGGCGTCGAGGACCTTTTGGATTTTCGTATGCGAAACCGTGAAGCGACCACTTTGGCACGCGTCCAAATCTGTAGAGGTGCTCGAACCTAGCAAATCGCAACGGTTCGTGATTCCGAAGGTGTGTCTGAAGGGAAACGTTTAATTCGGCTTCGGGAAGCAGAAGTTCGATACGGGGACCTAAAAATGGAAACCTGGGCCAGACGCGCTGTCGAGGTGGCCGAAGAAACAGTATTAACCCTAAACTTTACACGAAGGGTCAAATCACTATCTTCGGATCTTTTATTTTGCAATTATTCAGGTTATTCGATTGTCTCCATGGGCATCGATTCAACGGATTATTTATTCGATTAACAAAAACACTGTTGACTTTTGCACTCGAGTCGTTACTCTGAGGCGTCACAAAAATTGGCACACTATTATTTAATGCAATTTTAACATCACTATCTTTACAGCTAAGAAATTGATAAAAATTTAAGTGTTAGGCGTTAAATATCCTGCTGACAATTTAAAACAAATTACTTACGATAAAAATGTTTTATTAAATTATTCTAGACTATATAAATTGCTGATCATGCAACTGTTGCACGAGCAAGTCGGATCAACTACTTGCTATACCATTTTCTTTCTAGCTAGGATTATTACATCTTCGTCACTGAAAATGTTACAGAAGAGAAAAGACAATTTATATCTTTTATACTGTTACAACTACTTCGATGATTAAATATTGATTACGAATTAACAATGCTTTATTTCGTCCAAAAAGGAAAGGCATAATATTTGAATTTGTTAGACTGCGTTTAAAATCTTCAACACGAGTCTGACTCATCGTAATATTGCAAGGCAATAATTTTATACACTCAAAGCAATTTCAATCCTATAATTAAGACATTTGTTTCAACCTCGAACATTTTTATTGTAAGTAATCTTTTTTAAATTGTGAGCGCGATATTAATCCGACTTGCTCGTGCGACAGTTCCATGTTCAGCCATTTGTACAGTCCAGAGGAATTTGATAAAATTACATACAAATTTTCTCGGAATCATCAATCGACTGCAAATGGTTAAATTAATACGAGACACGACTGTTATCTCGGATGATTTCATTCGAAGAATTTAAAGGAACCACTGCAATTATTGGTGCATTTAGTCTTTATGAATTATACACTGTGGACTATAGTTGCTCATTGTGATCTACCAATAATCTTCGTCAAAAGTCGCATATTAACTCTTTACACTCGAATGGTAACTCTGGGGCACCACTAAAAATTGCAACGCCATTACTTGAAATAACTTTTACTTCACTATGCTTGCATCTACGAAAGTGATAACAGCTTCATTATTGTAAAGACGAACAATAATATAAACCTGAATATACATAAGAGGAAATAAATCACGTAAAGTGAAATTCTCGAAACCAGAAGACATGCCTTCGTTTTTGAAGGCAAAACAGCTTTGAGTGCAAAGGGTTAAAGAAAAAGATTTTCTATAATTTTTCTGCAAAACGATTCACATAGAATGTGTG
Source organism: Agapostemon virescens (assembly GCA_028453745.1). Taxonomy (NCBI): domain Eukaryota; kingdom Metazoa; phylum Arthropoda; class Insecta; order Hymenoptera; family Halictidae; genus Agapostemon; species Agapostemon virescens. The sequence goes on along the minus strand of CM052093.1, from coordinate 5,091,185 downwards.
AACCCTTAACACGTTGAATGCCGAGCGAATTTTGTATGCTTCAAACGAGTTTAATTTATTTCATTTATAGGAGTGATCAGCATTATCATAGAAAATTGTTAGTTACTGGATAAATGCGGTTCTTACCTGCTACTATAACTTGGTTAATTTCGACAGTAATAAATTGGTATAGAATGCTATTAATTTAATGATAATCATTCTCAAACAACGAAATAGTGTCGGTCACCGTACGTTAATTGCCTCTGTCTGATTGTCAATTCGTTTCTGTACGCTCGACATAATACAAGGTTAAACATTATAATGCGTAAGTTGCGTAGCTTGTACGTATATCTTTTATACTGCTACATCTACTGCAATGATCAAATATTAGTTACGAATTAACAATGTTTTATTTCGTCGAAAAACAAAGGCATAACATTTATATTTGTTAGGCTTTATTTAAAATCTTCAACACGAGTATCACTCGTAAAAATATAACAAGAGGTTAATATCCCGCTGACAATTTAAAACAAATTACTTGAGATACAAATATTTTATTAAATTCCTATGGACTGTATAAATTGTTGCACATGCAACGGTAAAAGGAAAGGCATAACATTTGAATTTATTAAGCTTGGTTTAAAATCATCAACACGAGTTTGATTCAAATTGAAATTGAGAAATTATAAAAATTTAAGTATTGTAAGGACGAATAATAGTAAAAAAAAAGCTCTATATACATAAGATGAAATAATTCATATGGAATGAAAAATATCCTAAGTCAGAAGAAATTCCCTGGTTTTGTAGTTAAAACAGCTTCAGTTGCAAAGGGTTAATACTAAAATACTCTTTATTATAAGAGGAGGGTCTGAACCCATATGTGTAACAATATGTTGTCATAAAAAACGTACAATTTCTCGATGAAGTTAATCTTTTTTAATCCTTTAAAAAATAATTAAATTTTAATCCTTAGTTGATTTGGTGTGGAAGTTAATTTTCCTATGAAAATATACCTCTTAGTTTATACAAAATGGTGGTCTACTTCTTGATCATTATTAAGGATTTATTTAAATTTGTGTTTAAATAGCTTTTAAAATCATTTCTATAGCTTGGAAAGAAAAATATTGACAGTCTTAAATATTTTTAATCTTCCACTTATTTTCAGTTTCAGCTATTAAATGTTGTTACAAAAGGATAAATATACAGTGCTTGCCAGTGAGGAGCAGAATTCCAAGACTTGAACCATGTTAATCCTAATTTAGAAGAAGTAAGAATAATTTATAATTTTTCTTAACTAATGTTACGTAAGAATACAAAAATTAATAATAAGTAATATAGAACATTTGTATGTGTAACAACCCTGTATTTGCTTTAAGTGCATTGCGGGGTGTATTGTGTGTCAAAGAAAATGAATGAAATAGAGCAATGTAATGAAAAAGTAAAATATAAAATGCAAAAACTTATTTAAAATACTTGTTTTCCGAATTTATAAATCACCGATCATTCTTACACTTGACTAAAATTTCGTTTTTTTAGTTTTCCATGAGTAATATTTATAATATGTGTAACTTATGTGTATTTTCACTGTCTCCATATTTTTAATTATTGTTCGACTCTCACCATATTCTAGTAATAAGATTTATGAACAAAGTTTCTGCTTACTGCATGAAGCCTGCCACGGTGTTCCCCTAACTCCAAAGAAGCCGGACATTTTCTGAACATCCGATACCCCACGTGCGCTGTATGTTTTATGTAAATGATCCGCCACTGTGTCGCAATTCCTTTTTTTTCAGTACGAAACTTACCCTTCCCAATTTTAGCTGAAGCCTTTCTATCAAAATTTGGTATTTCTTACGACGGGGCGTTAAATTCACGGTAAACTGATTTCTGGAAAGCTCTGTTTCCCTGGCAAGCAGCATTTTAACTTAAGATTTATTATGAAACAATGTTGCTTATATTTTACGTTGCAAATAATTATTCCAGTGGCGCGAGTGGCACAGTAAGGTGTAAAGAATATTGTTTGATGATAAACATTAACTACAGGTATCGGGTCATTTGCCAATTTCATAAATGAGGTTTACCATTCTGAAGGCAATCAGTAGTTTACTTTAAAATTCATAATGAAATGACTATGAATGAATGAATAATATATTCATAATAAAATAACTATGAATGAATTAATAACATATTCTTAAACGAATGATTACAGATGAATGAATGACAATAAAAATTAGAAGAATTCGTCAACTTGATAAATATACAAATAAAAATTGTGATTTAATTTTAAATATTGCTGTATGCAAAGAACGACAAAAGTTGTTTGCAGAAACCGAAGTGCGCCAAAATAAATATGTCTTTTCTGCGTAAGATCGGCGACTATTCGAGAGTTGTATTACTTTGGTGTGTAGAGTAATTCAGTTTGATAAATTAATACACTACTACGGTTTCTCATTATGACGCAGCTGGTGTGTCGTAGAACCGTCTTCTCAGTTTTCGCCTTTTCATTTTTCGCTTGAGCTCAATGTCATCGCCCGAAATAACCCTCTGCTGTTTCTACGAGAGGAAGACGTTGCGAGTCGCAGATATCCTCCTGTACGATGCCACTCGTGGCAGTTAACTAATTAATATTCGCAAAATAGAATTCTATTAATATTCGGAACAAAACGTTCAAGAAATGTCATCTTAAAATTGCCAATCTTAAAATTACTGACGACCTTCTTGAAAAGCTTGACAATTCTTCGAAACACGGTAACATAGAAGTCTCATTTTCTTAGAAGATCACGCTTATAGTCATGGAATAGAGAACTAACACATTTTGTCGAAAAAAGATACGCGTTTCCTATTTTCATAGATATGCGACATAGGCTAACAATTTCAAACAGTTACAGTTTTCTGGAAAAACTTTTCAAATATTGTCTAACATTCAGCCACATTGCATCTTTTTTACAACGATATAATTAACGATAATCAAGACCATATTTCTTATCTACCCTTGTCATTTTTATCGTGTTGGTCTTTTATGCATTTATCACAAAAATAAGTGGTTGAAATTAATATAAAGCAATAAAAGGATTTTCAACATTTAATGACGCTAATATATTATTTTCAACTTCTTAAATTTACATGAAAGAAAAAAAATTCTGCTTAGCTTCTATTTCTCGCAATTGATGTATAATTATTTTATTTTACATAAGGATCCAATTATTCGTCCAATCCTATGTGTCAATATTTAAGACATGTATCACAATATCAGACACATGAGACTTCCTAGTTTGAATCAAATTTTTATCTTTACGCATGAAGCAAATATTTTATGAACGTGGGAACCCATAACAAGTTTGTTATTCGTTAAGAAGTACATTTACAAAATTTTTAAGAACAATAAAAATTAGAAATCTTGGAAGTCGAATAACGACTTTCAATGCTTCGTAAATCGAGTGCTAATTAAGTAGAGCGATTCTACATCAATAATACGCACCTGCGTTTCGTCTATAATGTCGAAACGAAAATCTTTCAAGGCCTTCACAGTCCATCCGCAACGATTTTGAGGAGCGAAGAGGAAAAAGTACCACGATATCGGTATCGTATAAGGACTTTCAATGCTTTGTAAATTGAGTGTTAATTGTATACAAAGACTCTACATTAATAATACTGTGCACTTGATTTTCGACTACAACGTCAAAACGAAAATTTTCCACAGCCTCAACATTTATCCGAAACAATTTTAAAAATCGAAGAAGAAAAAGGACTGCGATATCGGTATCGGACAACGACTTCCAATGCTTCTTAAATCGGATGCTAATTACATAGAGCGACACTACATCAATAATATGCACCTGCGTTTCCTCTACAAGGTTAAAACGAAAATCTTCCAAGGCCTTCGCAGTCCAGCCGAAATGATTTTGAAAAGCGAAGAGGAAAAAATACCGCGATATCGGTGTCGGATAAGGACGCGGCTCGAAACACTCGAAGCTGAAGAACATTATGGTTCCCCATGGATCCTCTTCTATCCCGATTACGAATGACGTCAGACACCGTTAAAGCCAAAGCCGAGGCCAAGTATTTCGAAGACTAGAGTGCCGGCGTTTCCAAGTAGCCTTTAGAGTCTGACGACGTGCAGCGTGTCACGTGAATTTCGAGACATTTGAAAATTCTCGAAAAGTTTCGAGAATGACGGGAAAGAAATAGTACATCGACGCGCGTTCTCTTGCCCCCAGGTGCTAATTCGGTGATACCGGATCACCTGTAATGCAGATGTCGAATCGCGTAAGGTGATCGAAGCCTCCATCCACGTCGTTTTGACGAACGAGCACCCGGAGCACACGATGACGGCGTTCCTCCGCGTCGCTTTTGGACTGGCGATTCTTTCGAGTCGCGAGCAAAAGTTGTATCACGGCCACGGTCTTGCTAGCGAAACATCCGCTAATAAGGAAACACGACGTTCACCGAGCCCCTGTGATAACTGTTTTAATCTCTTTTCGATTCCTTATAACCTTCCTTCATTCCTATGCTGCTTCAGCTGCGAGTTCTTTCTCATGCAGGATTTATCCTTAATCGCTTCGGATGTTTTTAGTATTGCGAGCTTCTATTTATGAACCACTGTTCAAACAGCATTTTCGCGTGTACGGCCATTTATTACAATGTACTATCGTTATATGGTTATTATATTTAATACGGAAGTTGTGTAAGTCGGTATTTGTCTGTTCGAATGTAGGATTTACACAGTGGCACGCGAAAGAATTCGCACATCCCTTAGATGCAAATATACAGTGGCTCACGAAAGAATTTGGACAATCTTTAACCAGTTAATTGTAATTGACGAGTATACTCGTCATGGAGAAGTGGCACGATTTTGTGTATTGACGAGTATACGCGTCATGTGTATAAAGTAGTGACCATTGGCTATTTAAATTGTAATTTTTGAGAGAAACAAAACATATTCTCAAATGTCAAGATGTTTAGAATATTTTGAGGCCATGGCGGAATAAAACAAGCAAATAAAAAATATAAATAATTTGAGATGAACTCATGTGTCCCCGCATGCACCGACTGAAACAGTTCACATGACGAATTTATTTATATGCGATGATAACGTTTTTTAGATGTTAGGCTAAAAGGGGCAAAGGCAAAAGTCAGAAAGTTGATTTATAATAGGGTTCCTTCAGGTATGGTCAGTCATGGGATAGATGCGTGACGCCGACCGTTTTTAGTTTAATATGTATGTAATATATGTGTATGTTAACCAAATAAGTAAATATTAGTAATAAAATTGTCAATTTTATAAAATAAACCCATCTTTTTGATCGAATATCTTACCAGCACAACATACTCTGTGATTGACGAGTATACTCGTCATGGCTCGATTCTGGCGACAGAAAACGGTGTTAACCTTGTGGAAAATTGCAATTTTTACCATTTTTAACCGTTTAGATGTAACTATATACACAACTATCATAGATCTACAAAATGTGCCTTTAAAATTTTGATACGGGATCAAATAAAAAATCTTTAAGAAGCGTCTATTCAAATGTTTAGCCATTTTTAAAATAATATATACCTAAAGAAATCGACGTGCTGAGTCTTTACTTATAGATGCCCTTTTATGATCTCAATAATTGTAAATAAAACATATTTGAATGCAACATATTTACTTCAGCCCGTAAACCTAGTGTTAGAGATGCATTCATTGTCTTGACGACAAAATTGAGTGGCATAATGGGTTTCACACTATGCCATAAAAATGATTACATTTATACAATTCCTTTTTAAATATACCAAGCTAGCCTTACCATTTTTAAAATGAAACACCCTTTTCAAACACCCATGGAAATATTTCCTGTCATTAGGAACTCGGTGACTATAATTCCTCAAAGTCACTCAAGGTCACAAACAGAGAAACGCGTAGACATCTATATTTCATGTCGGAAAATACAAGTCACAAAGTTTTAGGCTAACTGCTGTAAAAATAGTAAAGTAACGTTGTTTATTACTTGAAAAATTTGTGATATTGACAGGAGGAACGGATGAGGAATATAACATCAGTCATTGCAAACTATAATTTAGAGTTTCCTGGAATAACAAATAGAAACGACGGGTTATATTCTCGTTTGGGGCCGGAAGATGGTTCCAAGGGAATAGCTGCGGTGTTTGTGACTATAATTCCTCAAAGTTAGTCAAGGATACAATTCAAGTCGCAATGTTTTAGCCTAACTATTCCAAAAAAGCAGAGTAACGTTGTCTATTATTTTGAAAAATGTGTCATATTGACAGGAGGAGCCGATGAGGAATATAACATCAGTCATTGTAAACTATAATTTAGAGTTTCCTGCAATAACGAATAGAAACAACGTGGTATGTTGTCGTTAGGGGCCGAAAGATGGTTCTAAGGGAATAGCTGTGGTGTTTGTGACTATAATTCCTCAAGGTTAGTCAAGAACGCAATCCAAGTCGCAAACTTTTAGGCTAACTGTTCAAAAAATAGCAGAATAACGTTGTTTATTACTTGAAAAATGTCTCATATTGTCGAGAGAAGCGTATATCAAATATAACATCAGTCATGGCGAACTACAATTTAGTGTTTCCTGCAATAACGAATAGAAACAACGGGTTATGTTCTCGTTTGGGGCCGGAAGATGGTTCTAAGGGAAACACTGCGGTGTTTGCAAGCGCCAGTGGCGCAAAATACCGCGAAAACGCAACCGCATAAATTAGTGAGCGCAGTGCGTGCACGCGCGCGCCTTCGCGAAAGAGATTGGCCACTTAAGTGCCCGGCAAAGTATCCGGCGGGCTGCGTATAAATTTCCGCCCTCGCCCACCGGGGTGAATTTGCATTTTCGCCGCGCGTCTAATAATTTATCTCGGCGAGATTACTTTGTCGCGACGCGAGAACTACGCGTGGGACCAAAAAGAACCACGGTCGGCCGAGGATGGAAGAAGGGAAAATTATTCGCAACTGATCGGACACGAATGGAAGTCTATGTCCCGAGGATGGCTTAATCAGGCGAGGAATGGATCTCGCCTGGAACGGTCAACGTTTCTCAGAGATTCAATTTCATACCCGTTGCGAATTCCGTGATCGGTTTTCTTTTACTTTAAACAAACAGTGGCCGATCAACGCGGAATCTACCGAGCACTACAATTCGCTGGTTTATATTGTTTTATAAAAATTAGGAATGCATAAGGATGTATATTGCGAGGTTGCGATTTTATGTTACAATGTCCTATCGAATAAAGATCATCTGTTTACGGGTTTACTTTGTTTGCGATGTTGATGTGTAGCAAATTAATTTGCGGTTTCTGTATAAAACGCGCCCTCGATCGTTTTATTTGTTAGACATTGTAAAAATATCTTACTTTATTTTATTTTTGTTTTGAAATGAAATAATCAAAGTTTGAATGTCGACGGTTGGAAATTTTGTGTTCAAATCATTTTTAGATCTGCAGCTTACATGCAGTAGCTCATGAAAGTATTCGGACATCCTTTAACACCTTGCCATACTAGTTTCTTTGTAACTAAAGCTATTGTAACGTTTTTATTATTAAAAATTTCATTATTAAATATTTTATACTGCTAAATCTACTTCAATGTTTAAATATTGTTCACAAAAGAAAATTTGATTTCGTCTTAAAATCTGCACTACGATTCTGACTCGTAATATGGCAAGGTGTTAAATCTAAATAACCTTTTTAAAAATTGAACCAAACGACTTGACTTTTCTGGAGCAACTAGAAGCATTGATTTACTAAATGATATGCGAAAATTACTTCGAAATCATTCTAATTCGTAGAAATTAAATGAATAAATAAAGAAGACATTTATTGCTCGAGAAAGACGTTTGGCCTAATTTTAAAAAAGTTATTTAGATTTAAAGAATGTCACTGTGTGTATCTTCGGTCTGTTTCCTTTCAAATTTCGTAAAGAATTAGGTTGATACGAGCGAACGGGTTATCTCGCATGGTAATTATTGAGAATGAATGGTAATTATAGTGAGATCAATGGTAAAGTATCAACAATGAAGCTATCAACCATGGTAATTTTATTTTCGGAATGAATGTATGCATACGTGTTTGCATACATACAATAAAACATAAGTGATGTTTCCATTACAACAACAGCGACGTAATTCAATAATTTAGTTTTTATATAAATCCCCTTCGAATGAAATTCCATGCTTAATTTCTAGAACAATTAGGGTTTTATATAAAGTTCTTGTTAACCCTTTCAGGCAGGAAACGTTAGAAAATAAAATTGCACGTAGCGATTGCAAAATTTCAAGGTGGATCAACAAATATCCCTTCAATGGTATATTCATGCATTAAAAAGGTGGGACGTTTTCAACCCTTTGCACTCGAAGCTGTTGTAACTCCAACTCCAAGGCATCTTTTCTAACCTAGAATATTTTCATTCGAAAAGTTACATTTCATCTTATACATTTGTTTAAGAGATTTGTTAAACAAGAAATTTGTTTACTATTACTCGTCCTTGCAAAATTAAATTTTTACGAATTTCTTTAACACAAGCATAGCAATGTGAAGATTGTTTTAGACAGTGCTGCAGCTATTTTCAGTGGTGCCTGAGAGTCACCGTTCGAGTGCAAAGGGTTAATAACACCGTATCTCAAAGAGTTAAAACATAATTCTGTCCTTTTAAACAAAGGACAAAAACTCCAAGTCAAACTGTTGTTTTGCAATTAATGTAAATTAGTTTATAAATATATTGAACATTATTTTCTCCAGTCTGCTAAAGTTAACAAGCTGTACCTACAATACAATCTCTATCTGTGATTTTTTTAAAGAACTCATTTATATTTTCGCACTCCCAACCTACTTGTCAATGAGACCACGTGATTCCATCCTCGGTTACATTCTGACAAGCTGGGAAAGCGAAAATGGCCTCTCTACCAGCTGTCACCGGATACTTTTATCTCATCCTGTACCTTATTATTTATTCTTTTATTTAAACAAAGTTTTATTCCCATTAAAAATATATATTCTTGAACATAGCATATTTAAAGAGATTTTATTGCGGTGTTAAATAATATATCAGTGTAAATTCGTGTTGGTAAAGAAAGTGATCACTAGACTGCGGAACTTTATGCATTTCTGATATATAAGAAAACATGCATAATAACAAATATCAATGATATCTTTACTCTATTCTTAACATAAGAAATTTTCTAAATGATAAATGGAATTTGTTCCTCAATTTACAAAATAAAAAAGTATAATAAGAGTGTAACGTCAATCTTAAAGTAATAGTCTCAAAGATATGTAAAAGATAATTGATACATAACCATAAAGATCTCATTTCTGCATGTAACATACAAGTTGCCCGCGAAATGTTCGAATTCTTTGAAAGGGGCAATTCTTGAGGTTATTATATGAAACTTCTTCCTTTGCCAATTCGCGATTTGACGCTTCGTTTTTGAGAAATAAACGAAAAACACGGACCAATCGGAGCGCGTCTACATTTAACGTCTTTCGGCTCGGCCAACGGCAACGTCGCACTTAGCGACATTTGTCGCCGAGTCACAACCCGTTCGTAGTAGCTGCTCTCCGATTGGTCCATAGTTTTCGTTGATAACTCGAAAACGAAGCCGCGTACAGCATTTTTGCAAAGGAAAATGTTTCCTAAAATAACCTCGAGAATCCCCTTTTCAAGTATCTCGAATAATTTTCGGACACCTCGTATGATTCACGGTACTCGCTTTTGCAATAAAAATTGAAAGAATGACAACGCAATGCAATGATTCACAAAATCGCGATGACGAATGTAACCTACATACTTTCTCAAAGATTGAATTCACAAATCGTCACTGATCTTCGCTGACGTATCTTGTCCGCGTTTCCCATCTTCCGGGTATGCCCGATAAAAAAGAATCACGGTAAATCTATAAAGAAATGGTAGCGTGGATCTGTTCCACGGCGACGATGCCGAAGAAACGAGGAACAGATGCTCGCACGCACCGAAATAGAAGCGGCGAACGTTCGAGACGTACAGGGTGATCGGTAACTGGTGATACAACAGAAAAGAGGGTAACTGAAGGTAATTGAAAATGAAACTGTTAAAAAATTATATATTAATAATTTTATATTTAATTTTGTATTTTAACACTTTCCACTCGAATGGTGACTCTGAAGCACCACTAACAATAGCTGCAGCGTTGTTTAAAACAATTTTTACATCATTGTGCTTGTGTCAAAGAAATTAATAAAAATTGAATTATTGCAAGCACGAGTAATAGTAAACGAACTTCATATACATAAGATAAATTATATCGTGTAGAATGAAAATATTCTAGGTCAGAAAAAATCCCTTGGATGTAGAGTTAAAACAGCTTCGAGTGCAAAGGGTTAATAATTATATATTAATAAACCTTTGCACTCGAAGGTGTTTTAACTTGAATCCCACGGCATTTTTTCTGCCCTCTACACGATATATTTAATTTTATGCATCCGAAATTTGTTTACTATTACTCGTCCTTGCAACGATTAAATTTTTACGAATTTCTTTGACATAAGCATGGCAATGTAAAGATTGTTTTAAACAATGCTACAGCTATTTTCAGAGGTGCCTGAGAGTCACCGTTCGAGTGCAAATGGTTAAACATTTCAGAAACTAATGCAAACATTTGTATCCATAAAAAATCGACTAAAATTACGATGTTATCATGTTTCAATCGAGTCTTCCCCATCCTCTAGCACGCGTATTCGATGAATCTTTAAGTTCGATATACTCGAAGGGGAAGACTTGAATGAAAATAATTAATTTTATTTTTTCGACCGATTTCTTAACTTCTTGTCATATTATGACCACGCAGACTCGTGTTGAAGATTTTAAATAAAGTTAATATTAATATTATGCCTTCATATTTAGGCGAAATCAAATGTTGTTCATTTGTAATAAATATTTAAGCATTGAAGTCACAGTATGAAAGATATAAATTGTCTTTAACGATGAAGATGTTGTAATAACTTTAAGTATAACGAAAATGGTATGACGAAGGGTTAATGCTAGTTCTCTTAAACATTTTTGATATTTAGGTTTACCAGATTTTGCAATTCACTTTCTAATGAGACTGAGATAACATTTCAATGAGACAATCTGTATAATATTATGTTTGTTTGAAAAATCAATATGTAAGTTTTACCGAATGATACTTAACACTTTATCGACCGGAAGACTATTAATAAGACTTTCAATAATTGTGCTCTAGCAGTTTATAAAATATGTAAATTGTTTTTTCTCTTCTGTAACATTTTTAGCAATGAAGATAAGAACAAATAATATATGAAGATAATAAATTATTAATATCGTAATAAATTTAGTTACAAAGAAAACGATGTGGCAAGGGGTTGATCCGACTTGCTCGTGCAACAGTTGCATGATCAGCAATTTGTACAGTCCAGAATAATGTAATAAAACATTTTTATCGTAAGTAATTCGTTTTAAATTGTCAACGCGATATTAATCCCTTGCTATATTTTGATGAGTCAGACTCGTGTTGAAGATTTTAAACCAAGCCTAATAAATTCAAACATTATGCCTTTCCTTTTTGGACGAAATAAAACATTGTTGATTCGTAATGAATATTTAATCATCGAAGTAGATATAGCAGTATAAAAGATATAAATTGTCTTTTTTCTTCTGTAAGATTTTTAGCGATAAAGATGTTATGATAACTTTAGTTACAAAGGAAATGGTATGGCAAGGGGTTAACGTAGAACTTCTCCACCCTTTTCTCGATCGAACCACCAGTTGGCGATCGCCTTGTACATTTCCGTTCGATTTTGCTCGGACAGCGTCACGAGAAATCGCGTGAAAGACAGCCTAGATATGACAAATCGACAGTGCTCTATTTCTCGATTGCAAACTCCGAGATTCGTGGGATGAAATTGTAACTTCGACCAGGGAAAGTGGAACGTTTCGAGGAAACATTCACGCGAATCGACCACGCCGCTCCTGTTTCTTCTGGAGAACGTTTTCGCGGGTAGGGAGCTTCCAGCTCGCAGCTGCTGTTTTTCATTGGACACTTTGATCTTTGTTAATTTAGAACGTTCGCCGGAGCGAGCACCTTCTTTTTCTTGCGAAACAATTTTTACTCTCTGCAAACAGCCAGATGAAAAGGAAAAGTAGTCTTATCTTCCAATGTGCGCCGTGATTTGTTGTCCTCCTCCTTTTCCTTTCCTTCGAACAATTATCCTCTTTCGCCTCCTTTTTCTCTCGTAGGAATTATGCTTTCCGCGTTACTGAAACTCTTCCGTCGTAAATCGCTGACGAAGCGATACAGTAGCGCACGAAAGTATTCGGACACTCTTCAAACCTAAATAACTTTTTTAAGATTGGACCAAACGTCTTGACTTTTCTTGAGCAATTAGTTGCATTGATTTAATAAATGATATTCAAAATAAATTTTGTAAATATTGGAAGTGATGTGAATTACATGACCAATAAAGAAGGAACTTTTTAAATATTTTTTATTTGAATCACGCACAAAAAATTTTAAAGACGCATCTGGTAGATCTATGATAGTTATACGCATGCAGAAAAATTCATTAAAATCGATCGACGTACACACGAGCTACGTGCCATCGAAAATGATGAAAATCGCAATTTTTCACGATTCTTGATCAGTTTCTGCTTAAACTACAGAAATTCTTACATCATTCTACGCGTGCCATTTTTTCCCGCGTCAATCGATTTCGGTGAGATCTTCAGCATGTGCATAACTAACACAGTTCTGAAAAAGGCATATTTTAAATTTTCATTACGAGTTGAAATAAAAATGTTTTAGAAAATGTCTTTTCTACTTTCCCACGTAATTTCTATCAATTAGAATTATTTCAAAATTATTTTTGCATATCATTTAGTAAATCAATGATGCTAGTTGCTCCAGAAAAGTCAAGTCGTTTGGTTCAATTTTGAAAAAGTTATTTAGGGTTGAAGGGTGTCCGAATACTTTCGTGAGCTACTGTATATTTGATCGCAGACTTGAGAAACTGCTCGGTATTGTAACCGCGAATTGCTGCCTCTGACTGTTGTCAACTTACACGGAAACATATTCAGATGCGAAAATCCGATGTTGATGAAACTTATAGGAGCTTATACAATTGTTCTTTGAAAAATATTTGACACGTGTTTCTTTGTATTGGCAACCATCCACTTTGAAGGGGTGAAAACAGCCCTCAAAGTTGTGGCTCAAAACCATATTTTTGAGATATCTCGGAAACCAGAGGTCGAAAATATATGAATTTTTTAAAAATTGTGTGTTTTTCAATGGGAAATGTAGTCGCGCAAGAAAATTTTACCAAAGTTGTTTGTTTAAACAATATATTAAAAATTTGACTTTTTTTGCAGTTTCTCTTATTTATTGTTAGTTCATTTTAATGTAAACTTGGGTGTGTGATCTTTGATTCAAAATAAGGGATACATGTCTCAGAATTTTCTTTTTTCTGCCATTTAACAATAATTATGCATAATGGAAGATAGTCTTGCACCTGGCGTGCGTAGGAAGGAATTCTGACTTGTTTTATCGAAATATAAGCATTTAGTATAAACGTGTATAGTATGTTAAACAATACCACTGGGTTATGTGTCGTTTATTGTTTTTCTTATTATTCCAGAATTTTCTGGAGCAGATGGGAGAAATACTTCGGTCAACCACGTTTTAAATAATTCTTTCGTTAGTTTACCCGATGTGGAAGCTACAATATGGACATTAGGTGCCGTGAACACAGAAGTCGAAAAAATTTGAATTTTTTTTTAAATTGTGTGTTTTTCAATGGGAAATGTAGTCGCGCAAAAAGATTTTAACAAAAGCTTTTTGTTAAATAAGCTATAAGCTATAAGCTTAACAATAAAGCTATAACAATAAAGCTATAAGCACCCATAAGTTTCATCAAAATCGGATTTTCGCATCTGAATATGTTCCCTTGTTAGGGAGAAACTAATGCGGAAAATCATTTCTCGTTCATGAAAAAATGTCGACGTTCAACATTCGTATACTGCGTTACGCGATCACTATTCTAGGAAATAGTGGTTTTATCTGAAACCTCTTGCTCATTTATTAGATGCAATCGTGTTATCAGAATGCGCGTGCTCTAGACGTACAGTTTCGGAAAAGAAATTTGTTACTAGGTTACTGTCCGAGATCTCACAGCCAAAATACTAATCCAGACACTGGTCTAAGAAAAAGATTGAAAAACAACCTGTTTAAAGAAATATTCCTAAAAATCATGTTTTCTTAAGGTGTTCGACTAATCTTAGCTCTTTAACTTTATTAATCCGAGAAGAAATGTTTAAAACGTACTTGAATGTTTTATAAAATGTCAAAAAACCATCTCAAGATAGTATTAAAAGAAATCTACTCCTCAACGCAAAAAAATCACACGATATTTACCTGAATCTCACATTTTTTCAGATTGTTAACTAGCCAAGGTTTTTATTTCCATTACATACGGAAGAAATTTGTAAAACGTGCTTTAACGTTTTACAAACTGTTAAAACAACTCCTCGGTTTCGTAACTAAATTATGCTTGATAATGCACGAAAATATCGGAACGTTTTCGCTGAAGTATGAGTTACATGTTTGCAGCAATTTCAAAGATGCATCGGAATAAAAATGCAAGTATCCTCAAGGTTACGCGGAGATGGCAAGTTGACGTAAAAAAAATTCCGTACAATTTTCCTTGATAGTGACACGGACAATGACATAGTCGGAGGACCGTGAAGAGAAAGAAGCTTCACGTGAACGTGAACTCACGTGACTGTTCCTATCGCTTATTCTCCTCGGGACGTGGCTCCGCGATGTACGTAGTGCCCCGTGTAATCAGATAGATGTAACGACATCGTTTGTCATTACGAACCAGTTGTAACGGCTCAAAATTGATTGGTACATCATACCCGCGATGCATGCGACCTGGTATCGCGGCTTTGTTCAACCGATACAAACAGAATCGTCGATGACGAGGCTATCTTTCTATCGCGCGACTTTTATCTCGTTAAGATCCTCAAATATTTATGTCTGAAAAACCTTGCTGCAAAACATGTCGTTCTTCCTTCGGATACGCGCGTACCATCTTTCCACTAACAATATTTCTCATGAAATATATCCTAAAATATTTTTCCAAGCATACTTCCCAGAAATTCAAAAGTAGAGTTTTGTTTAGAATTTATGTAAGTATTACGGTGCTCGAAGACAGCGATGTAAATGTACGATCAGAAAAATTGATAAACCGATATTTGGCTCATGATGCTTATGGTTTTGTTGAGGAAGATGAAAGTTTATATTTGGACCGTTTGTTTTGAAAGTGGTGTAAATCCTTTTTTAAAAAAATGAGATATGACGTAATTTATGTTTAATTTAGTGTAAACTGTATGTTTATAACTAGTTAGTATTTATTATCTTAAAAAATGCCTATGCTTTGTTCAATGTAAAATTGGCTGGTAAAAGAAATTGCGTAACCATTGATTATGAAAGTGGTGTAAGTCCAATTTCTATAGACAGAAAAAATGGCATTACGAAAAAAGAATTTCCTGTACACACCACAGGATTATTATGACGTTATAAACCAATGTAGACAACATAATAAATTTATTTTACACGAAATGAAACGAGAGAATTTCGTTTCAACAAAAAATCTACAAAACGCAATTAAAAAATAGATAAGAAGAAACACTAATGGAGAAAAAGTAAATTGGTTGCAAATACATTGGATGAGATTTTGCAAAAGTGCACCGTATATTATTTCATATAAAACATCAATGGAGGACACAGAATGTAAGACTCTAAATTTATCACTTACATGTCGGGGAAGACCGCCAAAATTTGAAAACATCGCCCTGGTGTCTTTGTATCACGATGCCAGGACTATTACATACGAAAAATATAAGGATATGCAGCAGCTATTACCTTATATACCTCCTGTGCATCATGAATATTTCAAAACACTGCCACATGAAGAGCATAAATAATTAATAATACCAATATCTTGTGTTAAGTTTAACAATATATAAATATAATTAACGTTCAAAATAAAAAATACTAATTCTATTTTATTTCTTGTTATTATTTGTAAACAAAATTGGATTAATATGAAATATATTTTAAGTGATATTTGTTATTTCAAAATTGAAATTAAATGATATTTACAATTGACTAATTATGAAAGTGGTGTAAGTCCATTTGCAGCTTGGAAATATATATTATTTTAGTTGAATTCACCTGAAAGAAATTTATATAATCAAATTACATATTGATAAATTAGTACAAACATTCCCAGACTTCACATAATTAACCTATATTTTTTAATTGTCAGATCTGCTAACACATAATTTTTTCGAAACAGAAGAAAATGGACTTGCGCCACTTTCAAAATAAACGGTCCGTTTATCGAATGCCTATGTATTCTGGAGTAGCTGTATGTCAACGAGAATAAAATAAAATTGCATTCGAGGTTCGAGGGAATTAATAATATCCATGTGTAATAAATAGTCTTCGAAATTTTCATCACGAGCTTGACTCGTTGCGGTGCAAGGAGTTAAATAATAAATAAATTTGGGGAAACAGCTACATTCTGTTGTTCTCTCTTCGAACGTGGTAAGTATCCTTTAGATGCAATATTTATACACAAAAAGTTTGTGCACCAGTTGCGAGATAATGTCCAACTTAATATGCATAAGAGAATGTTTATTATTAATCACTTTAATGTATTAAAAAGTTGTGCGACTTTTATCGTGTTAAGATCCTCAAATATTTATGTCTGAAAAACCTTGCTGCAAAACATGCCGTTATTCCTTCGGATAGGAGCGTACCATCTTTCCACTAACAATATTTCTCATGAAATATATCGTAAAATATTTTTTCAAGCACACTTCGCAGAAATTCTAAAGTAGAAGTTTATGTAGAATTTATGTAAGTATCATGTAAATGTACGATCAGAAAAATTAATAAACTAATTTCTGGTTCTATTTAACAGGTTTTACATTTTCCACGAAGTAATTCGGTTAACTGTTTAATGTTACATTACTGCACAAAGTTTTGTTCTAAATGGGTTGAAACTGAAATTGTACAAATGGAGTAGTAATTCTCGGTACCATAGAAAAGTTAATAAATTAATTTCTGGTTCTATTTAACAGGCTTTGCATTTTTCACGAAGAAATTAGGTTAACTGTTTAATGTTAAATTACTGCAGGAAGTTTTGTTTTAAATGGGTTTGGATAATTTGGATTAATTGGGTATAGGAAGTTAAACTAATAAAAAAAAATCATTATTGTATGTAATTTTGTGAACGTAATAGTAACATTAGAAGATTCTATATTGTGATTTTGATAAAAGATACAGCAAAGTGTGTTGTTTTACTTATTACAAATAACCAAAAATGTTCAAACAGATGACAATGTATGAACAATGGAAATATAAGTAAAAACAATAGGTACACAATACATAATGAACGAAACAGATTAGTCGATTAGGTGTTTGCCTGACGAGTGTCAGACTAGATTGACCGACTATATTATTTAGAAGCACATATGCATTTCTCGTTCATTTGAACTGAATATTGAGAAATACATCTGCATGCTATCTTGTCATTTGATTTAAATCAATTCTTTAAATGTCAAGAACAGAATCAACCTCTAAGTGACTAATTGCATACATAACGAGCGTCGTACGTGCCATCAACGCTGGGTTAGGTCTGGTAACGAGACTATCTCTTATTATCATCGGTTCGACGTTAGAAGGATGACAAAAGGCCGGTGGCTCAAAGATAGCGTCGCAAAGTCTCCAGTCGAAGATCAAGCGAAAAGAGATTACACGGATTTTAAAAGGCCAGTCACGTAGACACGTTGCTTGAAACAATCGTTCGTGGTATACGTAATTCTGATGTTTAAAACAAATTACTGATAAATTTTAGTATCTTCGCGAAATTATGTAAGCGAAATATGGGGCTCTGAATTTGATGCAATTATGACAAAATGGATTGTTGATTTATTAAAATTGTTGAAAAAAATGCATTTTCTTTTAGTTTCTGCCTCTTAGAATTTATTTAGACAATTTTCATGACGCATAACGATCCATACTCTTGTAACAATATATCATCCATCCATTTGACAAAATAAGACACTAAGACATAAGAAACACAAAATTGCAAAGATATTTGAAGAATTTAATTATGCTCTTATTCTATTGTCGATTTATTAAATTTGTTGAAAGAGAAAATGCATTTTCTTTTAGTTTCTGCCTTTTAGAAGTGACTTGAACAATTTTTACTTTGCATAAAGATACTCAGTCTTGCAATTACATATCACTCGTTCATTAGAGGAAATGAGATATTTATTTATTTATATAACATTATTATAAAAAGAATATTGACTACTCTTTCTTTCAATTAGAGAATGGAGATAGCAATATTTTCTTTTAAGGGATAAGATGTAAGTACTTATAGTAGAACATCAACTCATGAAAGCCGCAGTCACAAAATCATATTTCATACTAAAACGCTATTTGCACTATACAATTATAAATAGAATAAAAATAATTCAGTATAACGAGGTTCGTCATGAATTCCCAAATGCACAGTATATTCCGGAAAATCTGAATCCATAATTTTTCTATTATTTCTAAACTGTTTTATTAAACTTACAAAAAGCACGTAATTAATCTTTCACTCTGTACATCGTAACGGCTCTACCGATTCTCTCAACATTTAACACGCAAGATCAGACTATCAAATACCACATACTTTCATTTTTATTAGTACAGACATTACAAATTTTTTAAATGCTTACGAAAAATATCTTGATCTCAAAGTCGCATGCAGAGACAGGTAAAGGGAAATGAATGAAAATGTTCGTAAGTAGTGGAAGAGAATCGGTTACACCGTTACTATTTGACGCGTGATCAAACGAGGTTATTTCGAAGTTCTGTCCGAGTTTGCAATCGGACCTTCGAAATCTAAATTTAATGACATCCTCCTAACAAGGTCGGCTATTTGTAAAGCGGACGCAACGGAAGTGATGTCCCGAAGAGGATCCTCTATCGCGGGTCACGTAACGAAAAAAAAAAAGAAGTCGTCAAGTTCAACGTCGTTTATCAGTGTCGATAGCGGTTACGTCCGTAGACGATTCGATTCGACAACGGAAACCGTGGCGAAACGGCTTTCAGAATCGTAAAAGAACACCGGTACACATTATGAGAAGCCTTGGTCGACTTGACACCGCAACTGAAAATAGTGGCCCGTGGAAAACGAATGGGCTGTTTATCGGTAAACGTCGATAGTGCCCCGAAAGTGGATCGAAGGTTGCTTAGATTACAATCCACCGTACGAACTGAAGGACACGAACTTTTGCCGGAAATAAATCAGAAGTAAATATACATCCCTAGCTACAATAATAATCTCGCGTATGCGTAGCCATGGAAACATGCATGAAAAGAAATCGTCGACGCGTAGAATTTGCCGAAGAAGCCTTCACCCACTTTCCCTGTGGAAGCTTTTTGATGGGAAATCGTTACCGAGGTCCGTAACATGTTAACTTTTAGCATTAACAGTAGAACTACCAAACCAGTCATTCTGACTGGTCCCTACTTGTTTTTTTCGCAATTATTGAAGTTATAAAAATATTTCCATCAGAAATTTTCGGATGTACTTCTGTAATGATGTATACCTTATAATAAGAATTGTATGAAGTTTTAATAGCTGCATCATGATGTTTCCATCAGAAATAATCGGATGTACTTCTGTAATGATGTATACCTTATAATAAGAATTGTATGAAGCTTTAACAGATGCAGTCTCGTTATTATTACAATGCGATGTAATGGGTGTCCGAAAATTAACGCAAAATTTAAATTTGTCGCCATTTTTGCAGTAAATTGTTGGCCACCCTGAAAAAAGAACAATTTGACAGCTGAGAATTTAGGGTTAGTAAAAATGGAGCGTTATATGATACAACAACGTGTTTTCATTATTGAACAATATTTCAAAAATAATGAAAGTTTGGCAGCCGCAGTTCGAAAATTTTATACAAAATATGTTGAAAATAGTGTTTTAACCTCGTCAACTGTGAAAAGATTAATTGAAAAATTCAGGGAGACTGGATCAGTTGGAGACGCTAAACACACTGGTCGTCGAAAAACAAGCCGTTAAAATGTCAATATCGAAGCAGTGCGTGAGAGTGTCGGTGAAAATCCAGGAACATCAATTCGGCGTCGTGGACAAGAACTGCAAATTTCAAGATGCTCTCTACAGCGTATACTCGCAAAAGATCTGTGTCTCCATGCTTACAAAATTCAAATAACACAACAACTGAAGCCTAATGACCATGAACAGCGAAGAGAGTTCGTGGAATGGATTATTGAACATCAACAAGTGGATGCTGATTTTTCGAGCAAAATCATCCTAAGCGATGAAACACATTTTCACCTTGATGGCTTTGTTAATCGCCAAAATTACCGTGTTTGGGGTTCGGAGAAGCCACATGTGATTGTCGAACAACAAATACACCCACAACGAGTCACTATTTGGTGCGGATTTTGAGCTGGAGGCATCATTGGACCATACTTTTTTGAAAATGAGGCTGGTCAAGCAGTAACTGTTACTGGTGCTCGATATCGCGACATGATAACAGAGTTCTTTTTGCCGAAATTGAATGCTATTGATGTGGCCAATATGTGGTTTCAACAAGACGGTGCCACATGCCATACAGCCAGTGAAACAATTCAATTACTGCATGAGACATTTCCTGGTCGTGTAGTCTCTCGTTTCAGTGATCAGAATTGACCCCCTAGATCGTGTGATTTAACACTATTAGATTTCTTCTTATGGGGTTATTTGAAGTCAAAGGTCTATGTCAACGAGCCCACAACCACCCGTGCATTACAAGAGGAAATTAAACGCTGCATCAACGAAATTCAGCCACAATTATGCAGAAAGATCATGAAAAATTTCGACAAAAGAGTGTGTATTTGCCAGCAAAGCCGTGGAGGCCATTTGCCCGATGTGCTATTCCATAAAATACCCTATCCTATGTACTTTATGATTCAATGAAAAAGTAACAATCTAAAGACTAAAAACTGTGTTTTCTATTTAATTCAAACCTTGCGTTAATTTTGGGACACCCTATATGTATATATTAAAAAGAAACGAATAATTTTAAAGTCTTTTAATCTTTTCGCTGCGTTAAACTCAGGAATGTTACGAACACATAAAATTTGCAATCTAGTGATAGTGAGAGGGTGTTTGGAACATTTCTGCCAAAATGATCGTGGCTTTAATAATCTCTCGACAGAGATCTGCACGCAGAAATATTTTATCGCAGCACCTGAAGAAATATGCTCGTGCATTAAGCCGAGTATGTTGGCTTTTATACTCTTCGACGAAGCATGTGCATGCATTCTACTTTTCGCTCTGACGAATCTTGTA
This sequence comes from Agapostemon virescens, assembly GCA_028453745.1. Taxonomy (NCBI): domain Eukaryota; kingdom Metazoa; phylum Arthropoda; class Insecta; order Hymenoptera; family Halictidae; genus Agapostemon; species Agapostemon virescens. The sequence continues at coordinate 5,069,786 of CM052093.1, read as the reverse complement.
AGTCATGACCGCATACGTTTCGTGAGGTTACGGCTAACTAGGACGGCTTGTACAACGAGGTTACAACATCTAGTTAGTTTAAATAATCATTGCTGTCCCAAATTTCCCTTTCATCTGTCCCTCCTTCGTGGAATACGCGGCATTACTTACGAATTCGATGTAGCTTCAAAATAACAGTTTTCGAACGGACTCACGGACTACTATCACACCTTTTGAAAACTTTGGCATTCTATTCGCTTGAAAACATTCCTCGTTCTTCGTTTCGTCTGCAACTATTTTTAGTCTTATGCTTTAGTTCTGATATTACACAATTTTGAAAAAGGTGGATCACCTTTAACCAGTTAACTGTGGCGATCTCTTTTCAAAGCGCGCATCTATGTGTGTCGCGAAAATCAAGAGTTCTAGCCAGAGCGTACGGAGATGCATGAATCTATGTCAAATTATTTATAATTTTCATTTGTTTGTTTCATTTCGTCTTGACCTCTAAACATTTTAAACATATTAAAATTTACGAATATAATTTAGTTTTCGCCAGAATTACAATTTAAATATCAAATTATAACAAAATTTTACGCATGACGGATATAATCGTCATGACACAAAATTCTGCCACATCTTCATGATGGATATAATCGTCAAACACACTTAACTGGTTAAGACCCTAATACGATACTAATTCAATCGTTATGTTAAGAAAAAGAGACAAAAGGAAACCTACATAGATTGTTCTTAAAGATTCATGTAATAAAATCGATCTGTAAAATGGTCTTCGGTTGTTTTAGATCAGTGTATTACAAATAGATTTCATAATATTTGCAGAAACAAAATAAGCATAATCCTTAAAATAGTTGCAGGAACGAACCTCCGCTGCTCTTGGAAGCCACTTCATTAGGTTTCTGGGCTATTTGCGCGACGAGAATATTTGGCGATGATTAAGAATCGGCTTGACGCTTATTATTCTGCGACGAGCAAGTCGTTACGGCAGCCTTCACGCAACTAAGGCAAATACAAATTAGCATGTGGATCACCGGGTCTGGATGACTGCTCTCGAAACGACTTGGAAGTCATTAACCGGGTCGTTGAATCCGCCTAATTTAGGATGAAATCGCGGTAATTGGAGCAACTCGAAAAACCAGAGACTTCGAGATGAATTAGCGAACTGTCAACCACGTGCATTAATCACAGAATTATAATGAAATTTGTCTGTCGTCCTAGCGTGGCGGCTCCATCTCTTACGCTCACCAACGGATGGATATTTGAACAACCAGACAACCATTCTCGCTACTATCTGATTCGTTCCTGATTTCTATATATACGGGGTCTGTAAACATGAAACAGGAATTCATATTGGTAATGTCCTTAATTGCCTGTCGATATCGCAGCCTTTAACGCACGGGCCTGTTAGCTTGAGGGCCTGAGGGCCTCTCGACAATCTACTTCACACATTTTCAGTCGCAGCCAACGAAGCACCACTGCCTATATCTTTTTAGAAACTCTTTCAAACTTGTGTTCCCAATAAAGTTGAACGTTTATATATTCAAATAAAAATTAAATGGCAGATGGTCAAAACGAATCTGTAGATCTTCCTGCATCTATGGCACGTGCAAATTTTTAACAGTTCAGTCCCTGAACAACAATTTACATTACACTTACATATTGTTACGTGGGTAGTCGCGTGATCACGACATTATCAAAAACACTGTTATAATAATCATCATTAACCGTTTAAGTCCCAAACAGCGATCAGTCGCAATGAAGTCTAATCTCCGACTGTGCTGTCGTTACCAAAAGGATCAGATCATTTGTGCCCATAATTATGAAAGTAGTCTAAGTCAATATTTAAAAACAATGAGTTTATCAGTTATTTCACACCACATTATTTTAAACTAAATTTATTCAATGTAATTTTTTCGATATCGTCAAAAATGAACCATTAGATAGTGGTTGTAATTTCAACATTATATGGAATTCATTTAGTGTTAATTCTGAAAGTGGTCTGTTAAAAATTTAAAGAAATTATGTAAACATAACTTGAATTTTTGGTATCAGGTCATTCCTTTCTACCGAATGACCGTGATTTTGGGTTGATAGAAATGAAAATAAAAAAAGCAAATTACTTATACAACCCTGAGCAATATTATGAATTGATAAAAAAGTGTAGAAGAAGAAATACATTTTCGATGAAACGAATGTCGCAACCGGATTTTATTTCAATGAAATCACTAAAAGAGTAAAAAATACCGCGGGCGAATCTGTCTCTTGGCTGCAAATTCAATGGATGAGATTCTTGAAAAATAAACCTTATAAAATGTTCTATAAAACTTTTTTAGATGATTCTAAATTCCACGTTTTGGATCTTTCACCTAAAAGAGGAAGACCAAAAATATACGAAAATATTAAATACTTCCATTATACACCACCACTAGACCAGTAACGGAAGAAAAACATAAAGATATTATGTGTTTACTACCATACATCCCTCCAGTTTTTCAGGAACATTTTAAGAATCTTAAAAATTCGAAACGATAAAAATGGATTACTTTTTAAAAATAATTAATAAATGTTCATGAATTATTTCAATAAAGTTATTGTTTCAAATAAAACTCATAGTTCTTTATTGCTTTGAGTCATTTATAGGACATTCAGTTAATTTTGAAAATGGTCTAAGTTAGTTCAAACTTTAAAAACAACATTTTCGTATTGAAGCATATGGAGCATATTTTAATTAAATGAACAGCCTTTGAAAAAAGATATGCAGTTTTATATATTCCCTTAAAAATCCGATATTTCATACGCACCATCCCAATAAAATAGAATGGACACTTTCTTGTTAATTCGGATGCATAAACGTTTGTTAGAAAAAAAAAAAACAAAACAAAACTGTCGAAACTCGTATAATTCGTATGCAACAATCTGATACGATGTCCGCAGCGATTCTGCGAGCGAGAGACGGACTGTCTGGCCGGTAAAAGCGGGCCTCGATTATGCTGACGGGATGATCGCGAGCGGACAACGGGAAAAGCGTCTCGCAAGCGGGATGAGAGGCAACGAAAACGCAAATAGAAGAAAATAAAGGGCCTCGGGGCGATGCTGGCTCAGTTCCAAGCCGTTGAAAGAGCAGAAAGAGCAGCACGTGCTTCCGACACCACGGCATTTCGTGAATCGTGACTTCGGCCGCGACTCGACGAGACGAGACGCGCGCGTGTAATTTTAGGTCCGGTCGATTGAAATTATTTTCGCACACGGCTGCTCGCGGCGGGCCGCACGGCTTCACCCCATAAATTCGCGTAGAAAACGAAACGACGACCACCTGACACCACCCCATTCTTCGGTCCGACGATCTTCGGTAGACCGGGACCACGTGAACATCCGATGATCCTCAATGGCGGACTATCCGAAAAAATGGGGACATCGTTCTTCGATTACAACTCCAACCTCACGCTCTCCTAGACATCGATAAACATGTTTCCATTTCCCTTAGAACAAAGGTGTATTCATCATTTTAATTTCCGATTCGAATTTTTCATTTTTCTTTGGCAAGTAATTTAGAAGAAAATTGTCTAAACTGTGCTTGTAGCTTTTATAGTTATTGTTTCTGACAAGGGAACATATACAGATGTTCAGATGGTTCAGATAATTCAGAAAACATTAAATTTTTAACCCTTCGCACTCGAGAGGTGACTCTCACTCACCAGAACGTTATCTCGCCTTAACACTTTAACTGTCTAACCAACGACGACAAAAATCCCATAAAAATCAAAGTAATTTGTTCAACGAATCTGCAATTGAAAACTTAAAATGTACAGCACAAAGTTATCCTTCAACCTTCTTCTATTCTCCAGATATCAACTTTTAGTGCAATGAATATATTAATGTAAAAATTTATTTTTAAACATAGACAAACAATTTTGTCACCTATATATGGCAGTCAAAGTGTTAAACGTTTCCTTGGCGCTTTTAGAAAAACACGTGCCATGCGAATAAGATCCTAATCTTAATCCTATAATCTTAACAAATAGAAAGCATCTGCCAAATCAAATAAAAAATGAAAATTTCACGAGAAATCTTCAGTAACATGTCGCAAAAGAAATAGTTTTAGCATGGAAGGACACGAGGTTTGTCACATGTCTGACCAATTGGAATAATGCAGGAATGACTCCTGTAAAAAGAATTTTACGAGGTGGTATTGAAGTTACCGTCCAAAAGCCTAATATTGTAACAAATTATAAAAAACATACGGGCAGTGTCGATCGTGCAGATCACTATGCCTCAACGTACTTTTTCCTGAGAAAATCTTTAATATGGTGGCGTAAACTGTTTTTGTGGGAGCCTAGAAATTTGTTTAATAAATTCTTATATTGTTTATAAAATCACTAAACAGCAGAGAAGAGATCAGCCGCATAGTCACCTGCGGTATATGAAACACTTAGTTAACGAACTGATTGGAGATTTTCGACAGACACGTAACCGAGCTTCAACTACAACCTCCAATTTCGAAGACTTTCGTCTGAATGGAAAGCTGCATACTATTCCAACAGGAGTTAGGCAAGATTGCAGAATCTGCTGTCAAAGAAATAAACCCGGCAAGAGATATCAAACAACATATTATTGTAATACTTGTCTCGACAAACCTGGCATGCATCTTGGCAATTGTTACATCAAATATCGTACAAAGCAAAATTACAAAGATTAATGTTTAAGAAATTATCTTCCTAAAGGTGATTCGGACGATAACGCAAGATAGGGAAGGAAAGATAACGGAAGATACGTAAAATGTTAAAATATACAAATTTTACACATTAATTTGTATGTGCAATCATTTTAAGTTAGAGGTAAGAAATTCACCAAAAATGCTCCGAAACGACTCGAGTTGCTGGTTAACCCGCACGGAAAAGGTCTCGACTGCAAAGGGTTAATATATTGTTTAAACAAAAAACACACAATTTAAAAAAAAATTCAAATTTTTTCGACCTCTGGTTTCCGAGATATCTCAAAAATATGATTTTGACACCCACTTTGAGGGCTGTTTTCACCCCTTCAAAGTGGATGGTTGCCGATAAAAAAAACAGGTATTAAATATTTTTCAAAGAACTATAAGCTCCCATGAGTTTCGTCAAAATTGTAATCATTCCACATGATTTATTTTCTCTCGAGCACACAAATTTTGTAACTACTACTCATCCTTACAACAGCGAAATTTTTACCAATTTGTTAGACGCAGACATAGTGATTTAAAAATTATTTTAAATAATAGTATGACAATTTTTAGTGGTGCCTTAGAGTCACCATTCGAGTGCAAATGGTTAAGCTACAGGCTGCAAGCAAAGAAAATCTTCTTGTTACCTTTTTTTTAAAGAGTAGCATTATTTTTCTTGAGTCTCGTTTATTTCAGTTAAGAAAGTGCAATGCTAAATACTATAATAATAATATATAATACAATAATAATAATATTGAGTTTTGCTTGGTGCTTTCGAAGTTATTTCTCTCCGGAAGATGCCTTTAACAGTTCAGCAAAAAAAACCGAATCAGTTTGTCCGTATAGCGATGGATATTTATGCAGAAGTGGCTCAGGAATTTCTACTGTTTCGTAATAATAAATAATCTAACGTGCTTGTTGAACTCGTCTGGAAAAATGCAATCGTAAAAATATATAACTCCGTTTAAAAAAATTATTCTACGAAATTCCACAGCACACGAATACTGAATAAAAATTACACCACACGATTGCCTTCCCCCTTCCCGAGGAACGAATTTTCTAAACAAATTTTAGATAAAGGAAACTTATTGTTTACGATATCGATGTAAGCAAATGGCTAGCCCGTAAAACGAATGTTCCGTTCGAGGACCCAACGATAGATGCTCGAACCACGAAATTAAAAGAACGCAGAACCCCTTTATTGTCGAACCGGTCGGTTATATCACCCTCGATATTCAGTTTCATACAGTTTTCCTCATAAGACGTAAACACATATAGTTTTCCTGAGTTTATCGTTTGCATTCCCCCGGCAGACCGTTCAAATGTCTCAACAAATCCAGCAAGAAGAACAGTATTCTTGGACGCGCTCCTTATTCCGAGAAACTACGCAGATGCGTAAATGTATGGAAAATCACAAGCTGCTTGGCTGATTTGCATTTTCGGTGAAAACGTATCATCGAGTTCGGAAGTATCTAGATTATGTACACGACTGCCTGGAATCGAACATGCAAAGTAGAACGCGCGTCTTTGGTGATGTACCAGCGAGCAACGAATTAACCCTCTATGGGCCCGTGTAACTTTCAGGTCACATTTTAATTTATCGAAATTTTATCAAATGATTATAGCTTTTTTCATGAGATGGCGCATATATCTTAATTCTATAACGTTGCCAAGACAACCAATATTAATATTTATAACCGTTGCTAGGTTCATCAATCTGAAATAACAAAATAAATGCTGTACAAACTGTCTGCAGTAAAAATAAGCGAAACCATTTGATCCAATTGATATTATTTGTGCTTTTGTCAGTGATTACCAAACTAAAAATAGTGCACATAATAGCTCTGGGTTCGTATATCAGTAACAACCCATTTGTTTGCATTTCAATTTTCAATTTGTTACTGTTTTTTTATGATGCAGTTTTGTAACTTTGAGGTTACAGTGGGCCATTATGGCAGATTTCGGTACATTTAGGATGAAGCTTGTGCTTTCTCCTGTTTTCAGATTTATACATCATATACCCAAAATATTAATACAAAATCAGATAGAAATAACAGAGGAATTAGAATTAGACGCATTAGCGGTAATAGAACCGATGATTCCTTATTAGATTCCGAGTCCGATGAAGATGTAATAGTATTTCCCCGACGACAGATAAATGTCATTGGCAGTGACGAAGGATTTAGTACTCGATCCTCGTCAGACGAGGAAGATGCAGGACCACAAAAAATTGTTTGGCAACCACTATCCCAGACGAATAGTAATAGTTGTTATCACCCTTGAAAAGGAGATTGCTCCAATGTCCCCGAAGCACCCCATTCTCCTATGACCTATTTTCGAAAACTATTTAACAAGGAAATTATAAGCAATATAGTTGACTATACTAATATGTATGCACTGCAATGTGATCTAACAAAGAGATTTCAAAAATAAAATGTTTAACGTCAAGTGCTAATTGTTTTATGGAATTTCATGCTTAAGCTTTTATGCACAGAAGTGCAAATTTTATAGGCCGATGTTATCTGAAAGTTACATAGTGAATATATTGCAATAAAATTGTTTAAACGGAACAATTTTTTTTCGTTTGCATATATGGGTTTATAATTTCTGATTTTTCGTTCCCCCAATTTTTTCGGACTAAAAACAAAAATTCGGCCCATAGAGGGTTAATATTTTGTAGGGAAACAATGCACCAGCTTCACGCGTTACATCTGTTTCGTGGTAACGTCGAAAAGTACGCTATATTCTACGAGCTGCCCGTCTGTCAATGTCCCGAAAACTTGCGGAACGTCGCGTTTAGAAAAGCGATTTCTCAAATATGCATTCTGATTAATGTAACTCCTGGTTCAAGGTACGACGTCTCTCTACTTTTAGATTTGTAACAGTGACGTCCGCTGATAAAACTCATTTCAGAGTAAAATGACTCATTTGGGACCATGCCAACCGGGACAACATTATTGGGTTGCTCATTAATTCAGGTCAGATCGTTTCGTTTCGAACAACGAATCTATAACCCGAAACGCGCTACCGTTTGCCGTGCATATAGCTGGGCTCGTTTACTCGGATCCGCAACCAGTTCGGTGAATCATACTGAATACGAAAAGTTGCGTTATATGAATTTTAAGTTGAGCGTAAATTAGGAAGAATTGTCAAGTTCAAGAATCATGTAAAAGAAATAGATGTAACAACCTATGTGCTAAATGTAATCGAAATGTTTGCGGAAAATGTATTTCAAGAACGGAGTTTATATGTAAAAAATGATTTTAATGAATTTTTTAGTGATAAATGTTTCATTTAAATTGTTTTAGAACTATTTTCTTTGCTGAAAACTTAAATTTTCTTGTATGAACCAAATTGGCTCGCTTATATAGGTATACAATCAACATCCGTAAATCTAGTGTTAATGCTCGGTAGGCTTAACATGGACCACATTCAGATGCGAAAATCCGATTTTAATGAAACTAATGGGAGCTCATATTCTTTGAAAAATATTTGACACGTGTTTTTTTTTATCGGCCACCATCCACTTTGAAGGGGTGAAAACAGCCCTCAAAGTTGGGGCTCAAAACCATATTATTTGAGATATCTCGGAAACCAGAGGTCGAAAAAGTTCGAATTTTTTTTTTAAATTATGTGTTTCCAATGGAAAATGTAGTCGCGCAAGAAAATTTGAACAAAAGTAAAAATTAAAAAAAAATAAATGTAGTCGCTTCCCATAAGTTTCATCAAAATCGGATTTTCGCATCTGAATATGTTCTCTTGTTAGCGTTAAGGAAATCAAGAGAACGGAACCGACGGTAATTACCGATTCTTTTATTAGCCCAATTCTCCAGGTTGAGAAATCGTTAGTCCTCGTTCACGTGCGACGGTTCGTCGTTCGCAGTGGCGAATACGAAAAATCTAGGCGGTATCCGTAAAATTTTCCAGCCTGATTTCACGCGAGGACGGCTTAACGCGACGATTTAACGCCGCGACGAAATACGTCCGGCAAGTCCGCTCGCGTTTAGTCGGTGTTGTCGAACAACAAATCGGGCCGTCACTCTTTCTCCTCTCCCTTCGGCTCGTTTGATTAATATAATGGAAACAGGAGAGGCGTGACTCGATACTTTCCGTAGTCTCGATTGCAGTTACACGCGATCCGCGGTTAATCCACGTGTGTACTAATTAGCGACGGATGGATACCGTCCGACAGACCGCTTTTCATCGCACGGCTGAACGCTCGACCGCGCCTTGCTGCAACGCTTTTTCTGCATCCTGTGCTTAGAAGAAAATTCTGTAACCCTTTCTTCTTCCTGAGAATAAGACAATTTAGTATACAGTCGATCGAACAGCGACGGCCCACTGTTTTTCACGGACAACTGTATACCGTAGAAATGATCGATATTCGATGTACAGTGACTCTTATAAATATTCGGACATTGCGCTATTCAAAAAATTGTTGCTAGTTTCGATCGTTTGCAACAGTAAATTTGGAGTTATTGTTTTATAATATAACAGAACATTCATTGTAGTTTGTAATAACATAAATTTTATTTGTTTGTTGCACATACTTTTCTTAATAACAAACAGTGAACTAAATTATGTCGAAATTTATCGTCGCAAAAATATTCGGACACATAACTTATTCTTGCATTTCTTGCGAATAACGACACACCTTTACCGGTTGTTTACAATCATAATGTCGAGCAAGATGAAGAACACGCTTCACAATATCAGTTAATGTTCGAAAGCCGTTAGGACTGGTAGAAATTCTAGGTATGAAAAATTCTAGATGAAAATGTAAAAATACTTCATTTAACGTACAACAATTAGTAATTTTTTACAGAGAAAAAGAAAAAACGTATCGAGAAATCGGTAATCTTCTAAAATTAAGTAAGAGTACCGTAGCTGATATTACACCGAGATATAATGAAGAAAATCGAATTGAATCAATTCCTCAGAAAGGCCGACCACAGAAGCTTGACGACCGAGGGAAACGTATTATTTTGAGAAAAGTAAAACTGAACCCTGGTTTAAGTGCACCAACATTAAGTGCTGAATTATTTCAAGAGATATGAAAGAAAGTTCATTCAGATACAATACTTCGGGTGTTGAAAACAGATGCATATAATGTTAGAGTAGCGCGTAAGAAACCGTCTATAAACGAGGCGAATCGAAGGAAAGATTTGCTTTTGCAAAACAATATGTTCATGAGGAAAAATCTTGGTAGAATAATGTAATTTTCGCTGATGAAAGTAAATTTAATCTGTTTAACACTGATGGACGAAAATTAGTATTGCATAAACGAAATCAAGAGCTTAACCGAATAAATTTAAATCCAACAATAAAGCACGGTGGTGGAAGTATTATGGCGTGGTGGTGGAAGTATTATGGCGTGGTGGTGTATTTCATCTAAAGGTTTTGGAAAAACTGGTTTTTATAGAAGAAATTTTACATAAATTTAAGTATCTAAATATTTTAAAACAAAATCTTAAGAAAAGTGCGATTACAATGGATATAGAAGACACATTTAAATATTATGAAGATAATGATCCTAAACATAAAGCCAGAATAGTTCCAGAATACCTTTTATATAATTGCCCAAAAGTATTACATCTGCCACCACAGTCACCAGACTTGAATCCCATTGAAAATGTATGGGATTTTTTGGACAGGAAAATTCGAACAACACCGATAAGATCGAAGGAACAATTAAAAAAACGATTAATTGAAGAATGGGGACGTATACCGCTAAGTTACTTACAAAAAGTTATAGACAATATGCCTTAGCGGTTGCGGCACGTAATTAAAGCTAAATGCTATCCAACGAAATATTAATTATTGCTTATGTTAATAATTTTCATGTTTAAATGTTATAGTTTGTCAAGCGTTCGAATGTTTTTGCGACGATAAATTTCGACATAATTTAGTTCACTGTTTGGTATTAAGAAAAGTATATGCAACAAACAAATAAAATTTATGTTATTATAAACTACAATGAATGTTCTGTTATATTATAAAACAAGAACACCAAATTTAGTATTGCAAACGATCGAAACTAGCAACAATTTTTTTAATAGCACAATGTCCGAATATGAATATCAATATGAATATGAATATGAATATCACTATATGTGAGAATTCATTTTCTCTAACTATTCTGGAAAAATTACAATGAAAAGTAATTACTGTCAAATTTTGACAGTCAATTGTGCCTTTCGAGGTACAATTCGAAATTTTTATAGCGTAATTCAGAAGAATTCCTACCAAATGTCTTTTCCAGATTTCTTATTTTACAATTATTGAAGTTACAAATCTCAATAATCGCAACGTTTCGTGGGTTTTATTCGATTCCATAATAAGTAGAATGCTCTTGGGAACCGGTTTAGTAAGCGTTTAGCGATGACAAAGACGATGTGAACACTTCTTTGAAAACAAATATGTGTTCACGAATAATTGCGCCTCATTCTGATAATGTCTTCTGCGAATTTGCACTAAAACGCATTAACAGGTTCACCAGTGAAAAGACAAATTACTAAACAGTTTCGCTGCTTCTTAAATGGAAGTTTGTTTAACTTGTAGCATTAATTATTTTAATTCAAAATAAATTACTGTTAGCACAATGATTGCTCTTAACACTTTACTGACCGACGATTGTTTCAGAATTTTTTAAAGTCTAGGATTGAAAACTTTTTAACCGATCCTTCAACGCTGACAGGAATTTTTATTGAGAATAACGTTATCTAATAATTTCGTTGCAAACTACAATGCAAAAGTAGTTTTTTAGTTTCATTCTGTTAAGTACAGTTATTGGGAGTCCTGTTAATATTAAAACATAGTTGCTGCGATCAGTAAATTCCGCATTCTTATTCAGAATAAAAATGTTCTTCATCCGATCAAACAAAAACTTTTTCCATTTATGAACAAATTCAATAAATTCAGAATAGTGTAACGATATTCTTGATTTCTTTTCATAACTTCGCTGTTTTATATTTTGCCAATCACATTCTTTTCTCTGAGAAATGTATAAAATCCGCAGTTTGATAATTTGAAACGCTGTTGCTTGGAAGATTAAATTGAATATTGTATTAACTTCGTGGAAACTGTAGCGCGACACGCTTTAACACGTTGAATGCCATGGTGGTCACCAACGATCGACACCATTGCGTAGTTCAAGAATGATTATCATGTAGGATGGGAAAAGTTAGGAGGCGTATGGTAAATACAATGGGGCGAATCAGGGATTCGGAGATAACAGGTAGTCGGAAGTATTTCACACAGTCCGAATATCGCAATACTTTAATATGTACACCTCGCTCGCTCGCTCGATGATATATATTTTTGTCGCACGCCCGGTCATCCGAAAACGCTCGCACGCACACGAAAAGGCCACGTCGGTGAATTTGGTGGGATTCCTTACCCAGTTCCCTGTCGCGGACGCGAGAGGGCGTGTCAACGAGCGGTAATGAGCCACCGCTCAATCGGAATTTGACTCAATCCCCTTAATTAATATTAATTGCCTACAATCAATAAATTAATAGCATTGAGCATTAATATGTTACTGTCAAAATTAATTGGATTATAATATGAGGCGAGAACTTCGCTATTCAGTAACTAACAATCTTCTTTAACACTAAAATTGCCGAGTAATAAACACGATTGATGTACATTGTCTGGTAATAATGACAAGACTGCATCTATTCGGAACTTGTCCCATTTTTATTACAATGTCTGCTTCAATGAAGAAATTCATTCGAAGCTTTCCAATGAAGATACTTTTATAATATCTGAAATTGTGACAAAAAAAATTACGAACCATTCATTTTAACTGGTCCGATAGTTCTAGTGTTAATAACACTGACTATTTCTATAAATGTGCCCATAATTATGAAAGTGGTCTAAGTCGTATATTCCTTGTTTCGAGATATTTAATGAATTGCATTTGTATAAATTAAAAAATATTTTTATATTATGCAACATTTTAAGTTAGAATTTTATTAATCTTGATTAACAAAAACTTATTATGAATATGAAATTTTATGTGAATTTTATACGAAAATGTTCTTTTTAAAGTTTGAATTGACTTAGACCATTTTCAAAATTAACTGAATGTCCTGTATATGACTTAAAGCAATAAAGAAACTACGAGTTTTATAAGAAACAATAATTTTAATGAAATAATTCATAAACGTTTATTAATTATTTTTAAAAAGTAATCCATTTTTATTATTTCAGGCTTTTATCATTATGAGTTTGTAGGATTTGTAAAATGTTCCTGAAAAACAGGAGGGATGCATGGTAGTGAGCACATAATATCGTTATGTTTTTCTTCCGTTACTGGTCTAGTGGTGGTGCATAATGGAAATAATTTAATATTTCGTATATTTTTGGTCTTCCTCTTTTATGTGAATGATCCAAAACTAATTTAGAATCATCTGAAGAAGTTTTATAAAATATCTTATACGGTTCATTTTTCAAGAATCTCATCCGTTGAATTTGCAGCGAAGAGACAGTTTCATCCGTGTTATTTTTTACTCTTCTTGTCGTTGACTCTTCTAGTGGTTTCAGTGAAATAAAATCCGGCTGAGACATTCGTTTTACTGAAAATGTATTTCTTCTTCTACAGTTTTCTATTAATTCATAACAATGCTCAGAGGTGTATAAGTAATTTGCCTTTTCTATTTTCATTTCTATTAACCCAAAATCACGGTTATTCGGTAGAAAGGAATGACCAAATACCAAAAATTTGTGGTCTATCGTTTCAATAATATTATTCGATGAATGAGCAATTTTCATCCATGTTAATGCTATTTTAATATTACGATTTTGGCCTAAACAAGCATCACTGTAAGCCACTACATGTTTTTATTGTAATTTGTCGACTTATTATGTAGTTAAAAAATGCGCAAAAGAGAGCCATGTGCCATTTTACGATAATGTTTATATAATTTCTTTAAATTCTTGACTTAGACCACTTTCATAATTAACACTGAATGAATTCCATATAATGTTGAAATTACAAACACTAATCTAGTGGTTCATTTTTGACAATATCATAAAAATTACATTGAATCAATTTAGTTTAAAATAACGTGGTGTGAAATAATTGATACTCTTTTTTTTTTTATTTTTGACTTAGACCACTTTCATAATTATGGGCTCAAATGAAACAAACGAAGCTTGTTCAAAGCAAGCAAAATTCGCTCGGCATTCAACGTGTTCGCACTAGATTTACGAAGTGCTAAAAGAAACTATTTTGCATTACTTTTTGTGAATAACGCAAATGTGTCTATTCCAATTTTTTAGCAATAGTTTTTACAGTATTTCTTCGTAGTATATATTTTTAGTGTTAACATTTATATATGTTGACACCTTACCGACCGGCGATTATTTCAGAATTTTTTAAAGTCCATTGTCCATGATTGAAAACTTTCCCATGGATCTCTCGACACCGACAGCAATATTTATTGTTAATCTACGGACATCCTTGGTAACGTTTATCTAATAGCCCGGTTACAAATTACGATGTAAAAGCAGTTTGTTACAGCTTCGTTTTGTTGCAGCGTAATTATTGAAAGTCGTAGTAATAGGCTTCCGGTCGATAAAGTGTTAATTGAAAATCAGTTTTCGTAGGACAGAAAATAAATTTCTCTGCAGCTCCTCGTGCAGCTATTTTAGAACTTTGGAATTTGCATATTCAAATTATGTACCATAGATTTGCAAACTATTTAGTTTTGTCCGCGATAGCAAACGTCTTTTTCGTGAAGATGGACGTGCTTACATGTGATAAGGAACGAAGAAATGTTTACATAATTTCTTTGAATTCTTGACTTAGACCACTTTCATAATTATGAGCTCAAACGAAACAAACGAAGCTTGTTCGAAGCAAGCAAAATTCACTTCGGCATTCAACGCGTTGATGAAGCATCTGCCTACTAACCTGCGGTAGCTATATCAAGATAATCTCCCAAGTCGTACAAGTAGATAGATAGTTATCACAATAGGCTCAGCTTAACGCGCGCGTTAGTCAATAATAATGAAATATGAGTTACCATGCGAAGTGCTTTTCTGTGTAATCTTATTATCCACGGGTTGCTCGTCAATATCGTAAAATTCTAACATCCGAGCTGTAATAATATCCTAAGTGATCGATCTAGTTGAACGAATACCATTAAACCGATTTCATTATGTTTCTTAAATTTATTTCACACAGGTACTGTTCTTGCGTTCACCGTTTCCATCTTGAGGTTCTAAAATTCGAGAATAGACGCGCGAAATATTTTTAGCCGCGAAAACTGATACGATCTAAGTTATACGTTTGCCGAAGAGATGTAAAATATTTACTACAACCTTCTAGTATTTTCAAACAGTTTTCCATGAAATTTCTCTCTCTCTCTCTCTCTCTCTCTCTCTCTCTCTCTCTTCTTCTTCTTCTTCTTCTTCTTCTTTCTCTCTCGTGGCTCGAGTCTATTATTCATGCGCGCATTTGTCACGCGAGAGAATTATATACGCTAAAATGGACGGCTTCACGGAAGGAGCTTGAACCTCTGCCAGCTCAGCAAGTTCATCGATAAACATTGCTCATTTGCAAATGCGCGTACACCGACTGCTATTTCGAAGTTCGAGCAAATTATTATCGACGAAAGTTATTGGGCAACCCTATGCATATTTCATCGGGGGCGTTCATCCGAACTTCCACCGTGCTGCGTGTGTCGACAAAAGGGTCTAAATAAAACCGAATGAATTTATGAACATTCAGAGCGCACGGTTACTTCTAGCCACACAAATTGCAACTAAATAGCAGTTAACTTGAACAGACATTGGCAACAGTTGCACACACCACGTAGACGTTCTTTATGGTTGCTTTTAAATCAACGGTTATTACGAACCGCGGTATGAAACGATCATTTGCTGCGAACGTTTAAGAACCTTGTCGCGAAAAATTGCAGAGAAATTAACCCATTTAAATCTGACACTAATTCAGTCACCATTTTATAGCGGCTTCGTTATAAATATAATTAAGGACGTTTAAAAAAACAAATTCTCATGAATATTCCAAAGGTAAAGTATAGCGATTTTATTCTTTTATTTGATGAACTCTCTGCTGTATATGGTACGGTGGAACTAAATGGGCTAGCAAACTTGTTTTAGTGGCAGCTTTTACTTTAATTAATATTTATTAACTATCTCGCGGGGAAATAAAAGTTAATGTAATCTATAATTTAGATGACATTTCGTATTTATTACTCGCGAGTGTACTGTATAAATATATGTTCTATAGCTTTTAATAATTGGCCGATTCTCATATCTTCCTCGTGGTCAAAATTAACTCATTTTCTACTTTCAAAGACTATAAAGCGACGCACTTAATTAAACTATGGGATTATAAATAATATATAGACTACAGATTTTTAGGCATTTATAGATTACGAGCATTGAAATATTTAAATACGATTTTACTTGAGAATAATATACTGACAAATTTATACACATTTTATTCATGAAAAGTGTAAATTATAATTTGATATAAAATTTTTGTCTTAATCTCTTCTGTGCAACTAATTCCGAGACGTGTACGGGTAGATATTACTTAGGCAATAATTTTAAACAATGTGGAGAGTGAAACAATTTAAAAATGTCAATATACTGTTTTCAACTTTATTAAATTTTGAAAGTAAAGAAGAAATTTGTGTCTTGAATAAAGGTCTACAACTTACATGTAATCGTTAATGTTAACGATTATTGTAAATTATAGGCGTCGTTATTACAATACAAAAGTAAAAGAATTTTATAAGTAACAAAATAAAAATATAACGATGAAAGAGGATTTTTTTTTAGTAGAAGGATAACTTTAAATACTAATGTTCAATTATAGCGAACAAACAAATTATTAAGATCACATTATGAAAATCATATTTCTTATCCACATAACAAACAATATTACTTATAATGTTGTTTAAAAAGTAGTATACCATCACCACGCCTGTCTTAACGATTATTACTAGCACTATCAATACTGTTACGAATTATTATTAGTGTCTTGCGAAAAATAGGTTCAAATTTTCACTTTAAATAATGAAAAACAAAAATTGATAAATATCCTAACTGTATGCCATGCTACTGCACAACACGAGCGTATTTTTATAATACCGAAATTTCCCTATTTCCCAGAAGATAGGAAAATGGGATTAAAAGGCAACGCAATTTGATTTTGCTTCATGATAATGCATCATCGCACTCAGCAAAATCGGTCAAGGAAACGATCGAGGCGTTTAGTTGGGGAAATACTTTTACATGCGACATACTCATCAGACTTGACTCCATTCGATTATTATTTATTTGCATTGATGGGACACGCACTTGCCGAGCAGCGCTTCGCATCTTACGAAAATGTACGAAAATGTACGAAAATGGTTGGATGACTTCCCCAAAAGAGGAACAGCTTTTTTGGCGTGGCATCCGCAAATTGTCAGGGAGATGGGAAGATGTATAGACACCAATACTTAAAATAAAATATTTTGTATAATTTGCATACAACAAACGTATATGTTCTATAAAAAGATTCCGGTTTCATATTTACATATTCTTAAATATCGTTTACAAATAAACAACATTTGATTTCGTCTAAAAAGAAAGACACAATATTTATATTTGTTAGACTTTATTTATTCATTTGAAATCTTCAGTGGCCGTCTGACTCGTCATAATATGACAAGAGGTTAATCACATAGATTCTAGTAACTAAATCGCACAAACAATTATTACATGAGAATCGAAGGAAAAGGGTTGATACTTCTGCTAAAGATATCCCTAAAAATATATGTAAGAAACTTGATAAACCGGCAGACGAATAGTCTTAGACGTCGTCAATTATTAACCCTTCGTACTCGAGAGGTGACTCTCACTCACCACATTATTCGAAGCCGCTACTCGAGAGGTGATTCTCGCTCACCAGAACGTTATCTCGTCTTAACACTTTAACAGCCCAACCAACGCCGACAAGAATCCCATAAAAATCAAAGTAATTTGTTCAACGAATTTGCAATTGAAAACTTAAAATGTACAGGACAAAGTTATCCTTCAACCTTCTTCTATTCTCCAGATATCAACTAAATTTAGTGCAATGAATATATTAATGTAAAAATTTATTTTTAAACATAGACAAACAATTTTGTCACCTATATATGGGTGACATGGCAGTCAAAGTGTTAAACGTTTCCTTGGCGCTTTTAGAAAAACACGTGCCATGCGAATAAGGCCCTTTATGAATAGTCTTAACAAATAGGAGTTCAGTCGGATCCTCGTCGCCCAATCCAGCGTCCAGGATATTTCGTATTTAGCACCGTTCTAACAATTTTAAAATAATGCACTGGACAACCATCATGTTGAAACCACATGCGTTCCCGATCGAATAATCGAGGAACGGTGCTAAATACGAAATATCCTGGACGCTGGATTGGGCGACGAGGACCAATTCCATGGCCAGCCCATTCCCGGATCTGACACCATTGAACATTTATCTATGGGGCAAAATAAAATGTATTGTATACAAAGATAAACCCACAACGCCAGAGGATATGCGGCAAAGGATTACTGCAACATGTGCTTCAATTACGTCTCAGGAAATCGACAATGCCTACAGATCATTTATTAAAAGATTGCAACATTGCATAAATGAGGATGGTCAACATTTCGAACATTTATTATGATATGTAAAGGTCAACCCGACGTAAACAACGCGCAATCTTTGCTGAAACACGTAAGTTTTAAACTTCCACATTTCATCCGCTTCAACATGATTATTCTTGCTCAAGGTCATTTCAAGATCAAAAAGATGGTATCCACTAAATTCAGTTTTTTATTGTCTATCATGCTATCGTAAGAAAAATATACTATTCCATTTAAAAAAACATCGGTGACCTTGAAATTTCATTAAAAAACACGACATAAAAATTTTTTTTCTTCACCATTATATTGCCCCCTGCAATAGTATCACTTTGTCCTCTGAAGTTTTCTGATAGGACTGTAAATACGAAAGATATTTAGGTGTTCCCATTTTTGTGGGACACCCTGTATATATGATATATACATATATATCCAGGACAATTGACGGATATAATCTTCATGACACAAAATTCTGCCACATCTCCATGACGGATATAGTCCTCAAACACACTTAACTGGTTAATTTGTATATGTAATCATTTTAAGTTAAAGGTAAGAAATTTACCAAAAATGCTCCGAAATCTTTCGTTCCGCGCAAAAAAGGTCTCGAGTGCAAAGGGTTAAAATAGTAAAACCGATTCAGTCTTTAATCTATGCAAATGCCTCTAACAAATCAATCGAACAGCGGTATAGCGCGTGAAGTGACTCGATCCGTCTACTTAGAAGTCCATAGTAATAATTATTTCACAGCGCCGACAATGATCGTTGCAACAGCCTGACAAGTGGATTAAAAATATTGTATTAAATATGGATGAAATATTCTTTTCTCGCTACGATTGATCAGTGACTGCCGATTTCGAATTGGAATCGCATCTCGTCCCGTTAACGAGGCTAAATAGCATAGCCTGAATGATTCCGGGACGGCCGGCTAGCCGACAGATATCCAATCTTTTGAATCGATTGAAATTGATTTAAACAAACGCGGTAACGAGACAGCGGAAAATTTATGCCGACAGGCGGCGGCGTATAATTCGACGACTAAAATCCCGGGCTCGCTTCCGCATAAATCTCGCTCAACATTGTGTTATTTAGCCGGCAGCGGGTTACCGGAGTCTATCTCGGACGTAAATTGGCGGCGTTGGCGCGTTCGCGGCCACCACCTGAAAAATCGCCGGCGTCATTAATCATCGCGGCTGCGACGTCCGGCTGATTATTATTCTCGCATTAGCTCTCGAAATTGAAGAAAGACCAGGAATTACTCGGCCGGTACCAAGGACGTTAATGACTGTGGAACACGAGTTATTAGTCCTTTCCCCCGGTTGTACACCTGGCTCAATGTTACCACGCGACACGCTCTCTTAGCAGGTTGGCGAGCAACTTCGTTTACCTCGAACATGATACCGTCTCCGGTATCCGTGATACGCATACGGAGAGTACGAAAGTCCTCCGTAAACATGAGCGAATCACTTCCCCCTTTCTTCGCGATGTTTAATTAACTCCGCGGAACGGTGCGGTACTTAATGCTAAACCTATCGACCATGAAAATTGCCTACTGTATATTATGCTAGAAAAATAACATTTAATTTATCTGGGTTTTTATGCTATTTTCTATCACATTGTTTATCGCGATTGTTGGATATAGAAATCTGTCGAATCGATTTCTACGAAGATAATAAACCTCGATAATTGTAAAATATAAAAGCTGAAAAGATCATTTAACCCCTTGGCCTACGACTTATTTTACGATAACAGTGACTAACACAGGAACATATTCAGATGCGAATAACCGATTTTGATGAAACTTATGGTAGCTTATAGTTCTTTGAAAAATATTTGACACGTGTTTTTTTTATCGGCAACCATCCACTTTGAAGGGGTGAAAACAGCCCTCCAAGTTGAGGGGTCAAAACTATATTTTTTGAGATGTCTCGGAATCCAGAGGTCGCAAAAATTCGAAAGAAAACGTTGGGGACCAGTCATTTTGGCTGGTTTGGTAGTTCCAGTGTTAACCCTTTGCACTCAAGAGGTGACTCTCACTCACCATATTATTAGATGCCACAACTCGAAAGGTGACTCTCTCTCACTTTAACTACCTAACCAACGACGACAAAAATCCCCAAAAAATCAAAATAATTTGTTCAACGAATTTACAATTGAAAACTTAAAATGTACAGCACAAAGTTATCCTTCAACCTTCTTCTATTCTCCAGGTGTCAACTAAATTTAATGTAGTGAATATATTAATGCACAAATTTATTTTTAAACATGGACAAACAATTCTGTCACCCATATATGGGTGACATGGCAATCAAAGTGTTAAACGTTTCCTTGGCACTTTTAGAAAAACAAGCGGCGTGTGAATAAGATCCTAATCTTAATCCTATAATCTTAACAAATAGGAAGCATCTGCCAAATCAAATAAAAAATGCAAAATTTAGCGAGAAATCTACAGTAACATGCCGCAAAAGAAATAGTTTTAGCATGGAAGGACACGAGGGTTGTCACATGTCTGACCAATTGGAATAATGCAGGAATGACTCCTGTAAACAGAATTTTACGAGGTGGTATTGAAGTTACCGTCAAAAAGCCTAATATTGTAATAAATTATAAAAAACATACGGGCAGTGTCGACCGTGCAGATCAATGCCTCAACGTACTGTTTCCTGAGAAAATCTTTGA
Source organism: Agapostemon virescens (assembly GCA_028453745.1). Lineage (NCBI taxonomy): Eukaryota > Metazoa > Arthropoda > Insecta > Hymenoptera > Halictidae > Agapostemon > Agapostemon virescens. The sequence continues at coordinate 5,048,767 of CM052093.1, read as the reverse complement.
AATGGTGGCGTAAACTGTTTTTTTGGGAGCCTAGAAATTTGTTTAATAAATTCTTATATTCTTTATAAAACCGCTAAACAGCAGAGAAGAGAACAGCCGCTTAGTCACCTGCGGTATGTGAAAAACTTAGTTAACGAACTGACTGGAGATTTTCGACAGACACGTAACCAAGCTTCAACTACAACCTCCAATTTCAAAGACTTTCGTCTGAATGGAAAGCTGCATACTATTCCAACAGGAGTTAGGCAAGATTGCAGAATCTGCTGTCAAAGAAATAAACCCAGCAAGAGATATCAAACAACATATTATTGTAATACTTGTCTCGACAAACCTGGCATGCATCTTGGCAATTGTTACATCAAATATCGTACAAAGCAAAATTACAAAAATTAATTTTTAAGTAATTATCTTCCTAAGGGTGATTAGAACGATAATGCAAGATAGGAAAGGAAAGATAACGGAAGATACGTAAAATGTTAAAATATACAAATTTTACACATTAATTTGTATGTGTAATCATTTTAAGTTAGAGGTAAGAAATTCACCAAAAATCCTCCGAAACGTCTCGAGTTGCTGGTTCGTCCCCACGGAAAAGGTCTCGACTGCAAAGGGTTAATATATTGTTTGAACAAAAAACACACAATTTAAAAAAAAATTCAAATTTTTCGACCTTTGGTTTCTGAAATATCTCAAAAAATATGGTTTTGACATCCAACTTTGAGGGCTGTTTTCACCCCTTCAAAGTGGATGGTTGCCGATAAAAAAACACGTATTAAATATTTTTCAAAGACCTATAAGCTTCCATGAGTTTCATCAAAATTGTATTTTCGCATCTGAATATGTTCCCTTGTGAGTTACTTAACACTTCACCGACCGGCGAGTATTTCAGAATTTTCCAAGGTCCATTGTCCATGATTGAAAACTTTTCAATGGATCTCTCAACGCTGACAGCAATTTTTATTGTAAATTAACGTGACAGCCTCGGTTAAAAATTACAATGTAAAAGCAGTTTGTTAGACTCGATTTCGTTACAGTGCAACTATTGAAAGTCCTAATAATAGACTTTCGGGAAAGTGTTAACACATTCCATGCCCTGTGGGGCGTGTACGACCCACGCTGAACTTTCCGTTCAGGCCGCTTGCAGTTCTAATTGGAAAGTAAAGAATTTTGTATAAACTTATCGTACAGCCAAATACATATAGACATCTTAATATCATGCATACTGCATTTCTTATGAGGCGTTCACGCACTATACGGTATAGCGATCATTAATTTTCGACTGTCTTTTGTTGAAGTAGCAATGATTTTATTACTTGTTTAATCGCAAAAGTGTGGGTCGTATAGGCCCCACGCGACCTGAATGGAAAGTCTTCGAGAAACGGTCTGACAGCGAACGTGTTAATAGTGATTGTTATTGAAAGTAGATAAGAAATTGTAGAGGAAAAAATTGACGCAAGATAGGAAAGGGAAGAGAAGAAGTTAAATTCTAAGTTATCCAAAAGTCTCGTAGAGTAAAAACGATATCGATTATCGTTGGTATCTGTAGACGAAGAACATGTTGCAGTTCAGCTATCGTGAGTTAGTTGACAGAAATTAGGAAATTTCCAACGAAAAATCGCGTGTGGTGAAAACACACCCGCTTAGCAATCCTAACGAAGGTCACGGTCAGGCTTCGTACGGAGGAAAAACAAAAAAAAAACCAGTCCGAGTGTAGGATTACAGTATCATTTTAGACGCGAAGAGTCGTCGGTTGAAAAGAGGGTGGTCCGTTGTGGACCACCAAAAGCGGTGGAACGCGCATGTTTTCGACGGCTGTCCCGAGTACGTGAGATTTTTACTAATACGCCCGGACCTCAGAAACAAAGGTCTCCCTGTGTCGTTTTGTTTCTTCTTTTTCATTTTCGCTGACTGTGCACCTCCATAATACGCATTAGTGTATAAATCTCGAAGTCTTATTGTTCGATGCCTATCCTCGGATTGTTTCGTTCGCGATTCGTCGATCGAGGACGGATGAAAGAAACTGCAATAAATTAGCTCGCCGTTCCTGATAATAATTGCAAAACCAGCAATAAAGGACCTTCCCGTGCAAGAACAATGCATCATAATTGTCGATGCAATCTGGTATTGTAATTCCATAAACGAGAAGTATTCAAATTCACGCGCACCGTACGAAGCATCGATTCATCGAACGGTATGAAAAGTAATTGCGTTTCTCTGCTAAAAAGAATTGTTCAATTGTGAATTTTATGTTCTATCTTCACTTCTTGGGCGTTTTTAATTTTAAACTATCTCCGATGGTTTTAGGGAATCGTACGAAGATTGCGAAAAGAAATACAGTAGCTTCAAAATATTCGAACACTGAATTTCAGTTTATTTTTTTCTTTAAATTGTCGACATATATCAAATATTTGTAAAAAAGAATCGTACAAAGATTGCGAAAAGAAATACAGTAGCTTTAAAATATTCGAACATTGAATTTGTTTTTCTTTTTTGAATTGTCGGCATATATCAAATATTTGTAAGAAAGAATCGTACAAAGATTGCACAAGAAATACAGTAGCTTCAAAATATTCGAACACTGAATTTCAGTTTA
>CM052093.1:5025603-5040536 GCA_028453745.1 Agapostemon virescens | reverse complement strand
GTTTATCATCTTCCTTTACAATTTAATTCTAATGTTTCAAAATGAGACACTTTATTTCGTCTTGTCCTCTAAATACACACGAACGAAAAATGAAAATTTTACATTGCTTCAAAATCAATGTAAAATTGTAATAAATAAATAAAAAGTTAAAAATGATCGATTTTAACTTTATAATATTAATCTTGTTTTACTTGGATCAGCAGTATGGGTATTTTCAAAATAATTGGTGACAGAAATTGTTTAAAATTGTTGTGAATCAAGGCACCATTCCTTGTAAAATATTTAAGAAAATGAAACATTTTATCGAAGGTATGAAACATTTAAAATGGTAGAGAGTTATTGCGAACAGAAGTGAAACAATTTTAAAGTGCAAAGGGTAAAAGAATATTTAAAAGCTTTCCGATGCACTCGGTTATTGTAGATATTGTATTTTATCCTCCGGTTCGTCAAATATTTTTTGTTGAATTAGTTTCCATAGTGGATATAGTAGTGTATAAATAGTATCTGCCCCGAACTATAGTATTACAAAGAATACTGTGAACTCACCCTCATACATCTGCGCATATTGCGGAAAGCCAGCTGCTCTTAGCCATTTGCAAGCCTCTTGTGCTTCGATTTCTGAAAACAGATTAGAAACAATCAAAATACATTCTTATTAAAATCATCGTTTCTATCATCAGATCGTCCATTATATTCAAACATTAAACTTCATTCAACTTCGTGCAGATTCGTTGCAATATTAAATTTCCTTCGAATTGAATCTATTTTGCCTATTAAATCTCACACTTTCAATAATTTATTATTAACACTTTACCGACCGGAGATTGTTTCAAAATTTTTTAAACTCCACGATCCATGACTGAAAACTTTGTAACCGATCTTTCAACGCTGACAGGAATTTTATCGAGAATCCTCAAGGCATCTTCAGTAACGTTATCTAATAATTTCGTTACGAACTACAATGCAAATGTAGTTCTTTGAGCTCCATTCTGTTAAATGCAATTATTGAAACTCCTATTAATAGGCTTCCGGTCGGTAAAGTGTTATTATTATAACACTGTAGTATTAATGATTGCTTTTGCCAGTCTACTACGATTTATTGAATCATTATTCATTGTTTCGAGACACTTAAAATTGAAACTACCTTTCATTTATTAAACTGCAATATTTCTGAAAAGTCTATGAAGTTAATATTTAACATCGAATAAAATGACCCAAACAAGAGAGTATCTTGCTACAAATAATGATATTCTTTTCTCTCACTTTTTCTAAATTTAATTTTCCAAATTTTACAAAAGCCAAAAACTGCGGAAGCATATTTCATTTCATTACAGTTTTCAGCTTTCGTAAAATCTGAAAAATTAAAATCGAAAAAAATTTCCTTCAGAAGAATGCAGAAGTTAAATTTTCGCCCAGACATAAACAATTCTTTGCATCCACAGAAGATAAAATGATAAGGGAATAACAAATGAGCCTTTGGAAGATTAACTTTTTATTCATTTCTTTTTTAAATAAACCCAAAGAATTCCTCCTGAATCCATCATTACAGTTTCAATAATCATAAAAAACAATACCGTAAATCTATTGTAACAAATAATAGAAATAGTTTAAACTGTTTCGCTAATTTTACCTCAACGAAGCATCGTTTTCCTTCAATTCTTTACGGCACGGTGGTATTAAAAGCAAATGATATGCAAAAATTATTTCGAAATGATTCCAATTATTTCCACCATTTTCGATGGTTTTTTATATGTAATATAAGTGATACAGTTAATTTCCAATTAAAAAATTAAAAATTTTCTAATATATAAAATTATATGTATGATTATATTTATATCTATTACAATATTATTTGCAGCTCGTGTGTAAATCGAAAGATTCCAATGAATTTTTTTGCACGTGTATAACTATCATAAATCTATAAGATGCGTGTCTAAAATCTTCAGTACGAGGTTTAAATAAAACATATTTAAAAAGTCCCATTTTTATTGTAATTGCAATTGCAACTTTTTCAAAATCCTTTTCGCATATCATTTAGCAAATCGATGCATCTAACTGCTCAAGAAAAGTTAAAGACGTTTGGTTTAATTTTAAAAAAGTTATACAAGTTTATAGCGTTCGAATACTTTCGTGGGTCACTGTACGTGAAAAGGAGTCATAATAATTTTTGCTCCAAATTTACTATTGCAAATGATCGAAACTAGCAATAATTTTTTCAATAGCAAAATGTCCGAATATTAATAAGAGTCACTGTACCTCAAAACTTTGCAATTGCTACGTACAAATTTTATTTTATAAAATTCCGTGCCTCAAAGAGATAACTTCTCGATCCGTTCGCGGTAACTATTCCGTTAAATAAAAGATTGGCGTATATCAATTATCTCTGATTCCGATTCAAGCGAAATCTCAGGAGGAAAATGATCGCAGGACATAAATTGAGCAAACGATCCTAATAAGCATGCCAAAAAAAAGGATAAGAAATTTCATTCGTGAGTCAGAGTGCAATCTTCGCTGATTCACGAATGAATACGTTGCAGTCGGACGAACAGCGGAATCATTATCGACAATGATAGTGAGCCGAGTATCCGGTATTCGTCTTGAGCGTTGAGGCGATAAACTCGTTTCCTAGCGAGCCGCGCGAAAATAAAGGGATTCGCATTTACATGAACAAACATCCGATCATTAGTGGCCGAGAAGCGAAAATTCCCCTCGCGCCATTGCGGGACCAACCCCGCTCGTTTGGTGAATGAAGGTCTCGTCAGAAAAACCGGCAACCACGATGAAACGGTGCCCTTCATTATACAGAATGAGGTATACCTTGGTCGACTGCGACCGATGGAGGACGCGAAAAACTTGCGAGGTGCGCAATCGCGCCGTATGAGGAACGTGTCGCGAACAGTAAGACTGGTCTTCGCTGAAATATATACCTACCGATGCGCATAACAATTACGACATAAGGAGAAAACATATTAAACTGAATTATTTTTGCTCGTACAAGGAGTAGCCAGAAAATTATTAGGTCATTCGCGGAATTTGCATTTTAACGACGATTTATATTTTCTTAACACGCTGGCGACCGGGCCTGTTTTATTACTTACCAGGCTACGGTAAACGGTCGGCCTTTTTTTATATAATGCTTTTTTAATAATTCGTGATTTGTTGAATTTTTTTGAGAATACCCTTCTTAGATTTTATTCGGAGGATTTATGTATTCTTGCGAAGAATAATAATCAACAACTTGTGCTCCGCTGAAGATGTTGATTCAATTATTTCCTACGAAAACACTTTCATAATGTAAATAACTGTCAAATAAATAATCTTAAATTGATCTTTTGACCAGTAGTGGTTGGTTTAGCGTTAACAAAAGAATAAAGACCATTTCCATGTTTTGTATTCGTACTGTTCGTTTCTCATTGACCGGTACACCGTAGTACCCTCTTTTAACTATTCGAGACACGTATTAAAAGTGTCCCACCTGTTTTTTGCGTGGTGGGATATTTTTTGAAATTTTGTAATTGCTACCTGCAATTTTATTTTCTAAAATACCGTACCTCAAGGAGTTAAAGTGATTTTATTACACGTATTTTCAGTATTCGTGGTAACCCCTTGCCCTACGATGTATTTTATGGTAATAGTTACCAAACTGTTTTCGTCCTCAAAAGGACGATGCAAAGAAAACGATAATTTGTCGCTACGCGTACAGTAGCTATTCTCCAATGATTGTAAACGATCAACAGTTAAATAGAACTTTATTTCGATTTATAGAAAATTGAGGACGTACATATTAAAAAGATTATCTTTGAAGTTTTGATCACCACTCTAACTCGTTGTTTTAGGGCAAGGGGTTGATTAAAATTTATTATATCTTGGGGAAGTACGATACGTGAAAATTGTCGTGATCACTCTAAAATATGTGAAACTATAATTCCACACTTGCATGGTACAGTATCAACAGTTAAATAGAATTTTATTTCGGTTTATAGAAAATTGAGGACGTTCATATTTAAAAGATTCTCTTTGAAGTTTTGATCACGACTCTAACTCGTTTTAGGGCAAGGGGTTGATCAAAATTTATTATGTCTTCGGGAAGTACGACACATGAAAATTGTCGTCATCACTCTAGAATGTGTGAAACTGTAATTCCACACTTGTATGGTACGGTATCAACAGTTAAGTAGAATTTGATTTCGATTTATAGAAAATTAAGGACGTACATATTTAGAAGATTCTCTTCGAAGTTTTGATCACGACTCTAACTCGTTGTTTTAGGGCAAGGGGTTGATTAAAATTTATTATGTCTTGGGGAAGTACGATACGTGAAAATTGTCGTGATCACTCTAGAATGTGTGCAACTGTAATTCTATACTTGTGATCGAAGTACAATGTCTTCGATTATTATATATGCTTAGATATTCGAATTTTTCCAATGAAATACGTGTGTGTATAAATGCGTACAGGTAGCATAATCTTGTAATGTAAAGCTTGAACGAATAGAGGATGAAATATAGACCATTTCAAAATTAAATAATAAGTTTAAATTTTGAATGAATGGTAAACATATTTATAAAAATATTATATATTCGAATACGAATGATACAAATATCTTGTACAGAATAATATCTAAAAGCTAGACTATTTTAAAATGAAATGAACCTTTAAAAGTTTGCATTTATTTTTTCATAAACAAATGCGAATTTTAAATGCTTTAGTAACTTACGAACCACCATTAATTTCAATTGTACTATATACTTTGATCTAATATTAATACAAGAAACTCGTGTTGCCTATTTAAATACCGAATAGAAGTACAGCTATTTTAATTTGTTACTGTATTATGCGAGCGATACGCACGAATCAAGAGTTCGAGGTAAGAGTTCGATCGATCGAAGAATTGAATTGTTTCGATACGCCTCGAGGTAAATATGTCGTCTTTATCTAGAGTAAACAGCGATGCGTGAATGAATAAAAAAGAATGGGACGTCCATTTAAGAATAAGACGGGTTGAACAATGAACATTTTTCTGATAAGGATTAAGTGTTACTGAATCGTGTTCATTCATAACCTATTTGGTATCTGGGAGTTTAAATTCAAAGATTAGATACGCAGACATATTTCGACCATCGTTCTGACCGAAACAGATAATCAAAGGCTGTCGAGTTTTATCCAGTGTAGGGGAAATCTGTTGCAATACGAGTCACAGAAATAGAAAATTCTGTGCGACGTGTGATTCTTACACTTACAATGCAATATGCACAATTTCCTATTTTTCCTCGTACGTTAAAAGATGTATGAAAATGTTGTACAATTCGATTCATACACAGTATTCTGCCTTAAATTGCTGGCAAACTATTTATTAGGGGTATAAGTAATAAATTACTTGGAAAAATGTTTTTTGTCTTTAGTTCTGCACCGGTCGTTGAAGAGGAAGCACGCATTCTTTTAGTTTTCGGTAAAACGGCGTGTTCTAAATATTTGAAGAAATTTACATTTTTTACTGTCCTGTAATAAAATGACGACGTTCGTACCTTTTTCAATTTCACGCGGGATTTAATGCAAAGGTAGCGACCAAGAAAATTAATGATATTTATTTAGAAAATCGCGTAAGCATTTTACAAGCGCTTAAATAAAACTTGCGCGAAGCATGTAAAATTCGCGGGGCTTTCAGTAACAAAGTTAGCGAGACATCCAGTACATCGATTTACCCGAATCGCAACTCGACCCATTTAACACCTTGACTGCGATGTCACCCATTTATAGGTGACAGGTGACACGGGCATATTTATCCATGTTTAAAAATAAATTTGCACGTTAACATGTTCGTTCCATTAAATTTAGTTGGGGTCCGGAGACTACAAAAAGGTCGAAAGATAACCCCTTGCCTTACGGTTTATTTTACGGTTGCAGTGATTAGAACTTCTGTATACTTCATAGTTTGTTAAAAGCAAACGACAATTTATAACGAGGTACACTAACAACAACCAAATAAAATATTATTTCAATCTAAGGCAAACTAATAACATATATTTATTAGATTACATTCAGAATCTACATCACGTGTGTGACACCACGTTGTAGGACAAGCGGTTAAATAAATTACTGTGATTTTGTGGAATTTTTGAGGTTGTTGGTTGGGCAAAGTGTTAAAATCCAGACGCAACAACAACCTAATAAATTTTATTAATTCGTTGGATCCATTAATCCTTAGCACTCTAAGCAATTTTAATTGCAAAATCGATACATCTTTTTGACATAAAATAATTCCATTATACATGGTTCATTTCCTTTCGTGAATATAAAGTTCATTACTCGTATGTGCAACATTCCGATTTTTACCGTCACATTAAATGCAAACGGAGTAATGTAAAAGCTATTTTAACACTTTACCGACCGGCAATTGTTTCGAGATTTTTCATGATCAATAGTCCATGACTGAAAACTTTTTAACGGACTTTTCAACACTGATAGCAATTTTTATTAGGAATCCGCGAGGCATCCTCGGTAACGTTATTTAATCACTTCGTTACAAACTACAATGTAAAAATAGTTTTTAAAACTTCATTCTGTTAAGCACAATTATTGAAAGTCCTATGAATAGGCTTCCGGTCGGTAAAGTGTTAAATAATAGTAAGGGAATTTTTAGTGTCGTCTCAGTGGCGCCATTGGAGCGCCAAGTGTTAACACTGGGTTTGCGGAGCACCAAAATCGAACATTTCCCATTACGTTATAAAAATAACGAGAACGAATCTACTCAAACTGTAAGCCATTTTAAAAATAATATCCAATTGCATCGATTACAATTCTATTCGAGCACCAAGGAATACAAAAAAAATTTTCTTCTATCTGCTTGACGTAGCTGTTTATAATGCTTACCTTGATGCAATGTAAATTTCGAAATAAAATGTTTTGTTGAAATTAAATGATATTTATAATTGACTAATTATGAAAGTTGTGCAAGTCCATTTGCAGCCTGGAGATATATATTATTTTAGTTAAATTCGCCTAAAAGAAATTTATATAATCACATTACATATTGATAAATTAGCACAAACATTCCCAAACTTTACATAATTAACCTACATTTTTGAATTGTCAGGTCTGCTAACATTTAATTTTCTCGAAACAGAAGAAAATGGATTAGCACCACTTTCAAAATAAACGGTACAAATAGTATTCCTCGGATGCGTAAAATTCCATTTTATTAGTACGTCAAGGGGTTAACCACGCCCATGGATGACTTTCCTGCGCGAAAGATGACCTTCGCCCGCACGAATTCTCCATAGAAGCAAGGAAGAGGAAGTCGCCGGCGCAGCAAATATCCGGAAAAGTCGTCACAAAAGGCCACGGGACAAGGAATTTCCAGGACGAGAGTGGCCACCGTCGATGGAGCGGCTTTGGAGGACTTCTTTCTACGGTTAATTGGTCGACGAGGAGCGAGTCGCCAAATTCCCACGGGGGATTTCAGAGCCGGAAAAGAGAACAGGTCTCCGCGTAAGCGAAAACGCTGCCGGCAGAAGGAGAGAAGAAGGAAACGAAACGACGCCGTGAAACGAACGCGTTTTCTACCTTTCAGGGAGCAAAACACGGTTGGGACCACCCGCCGCGACCAAAAAGAGAATTCATAGCCGCGATATCGATGCGATCGCACATCGGCCAGACGATAAAACGTACCTAGCTATCACTATCGATATCGGCCCGGTGAATTTATCGATTTCCCGAGCAGCGGGAAGCCTCCGCCGGTTGTACAGGCATTGCTCGCACACGACCATCCGGCCGACGACGATAGAACGCGACAGAGGTTAACGTCTTTATTTTCCAAATGACGTCGAGCTTCTCGTCCCGTGGCGCGCGACACTCGACGGTAGTCGCACGGGTTGCAACCTTTAGGCACTTTGTACACGGTGAAACATGTTGCAATGCCTGTAGACGCATCTAGCTTTCATGAAACCTGCAGCAGTTTCAGCCAGAGAGGAGAATCGGTAATGCGGAGGCGAGCCGGAGTCGGAAATATGCCGATACTTTTGCGGAACGTATTACGATGTTACTATCTTGCAAATTGAAAAGAATTTTGTAATGTGGAGGCGATTTGGAATTCAATCGGATGAAAGGGTACGGTATAATGGGCTGGCGCGCAGTTCGAAGATGCATGGAAATCAGTTAATATTTTTTTCTAGAAAACTAAAATATTTCATCGCAACGTGAAATCGTGAGAAGGTGTAGATTCGCATCCGTGAATTCTATGATTTCCATTGTCGTTCATAACAATTTTCTAATGAGTTCGTTGATGTTGCAGCGACTTGCAACTAGCATGCGTTTGTACTTGCTATCGAACGAACATATTTTGAGTATAGTCATTTAGAAGAGACCTTCCAGTCTTTTATTAGTAACTGGCAATGTAATTAATATGATTTTATTTTGGCGAAGTTAGTGCCAAAGTCAGCTACGTACGTAATCGTGTAGAATATACTGCGAAAACAGTGATCATTGGACGCGTGCAAAGATCATCGGGTTTTATAAAATGAATTTAGAAATGTTTCGTTATCCATCTGTATCTAAATAGTCCCATCTAAATAGTCGTCAAAATGGCTTTTATTTATATTATTTATTTATTCAAGTTAACGTGCGTTATTTAACTTGCATAGACAAAAGAAATTCAACTGCATCATTAAAAAATATGCACTTCTAATCAAGGAATAATGCAATTGTTGAATGCACATGTACCATTGCACTCATTAAAATAGAATCCAAGGAATATTACGAATTTAGTACTCTTCGAACCATTCATCTTTCTACTGTAACATTTTATTGCTTACTGTATTGGTAATGTTGGAAATACAAATGTTTTAAAAAATGTCTTTGCTACTTTTCCACGTAATTTCTACCAATTAGAATTATTTCAAAATTATTTTTTCATATCATTTAGTAAATCGATGCTTCTAATTGCTCCAGAAAAGTCAAGTCGTTTGGTTCAATTTTGAAAAAGTTATTTAAGTTTAAAGAGTGTGCAAATATTTTCGTGAGTCACTGCATTTCATCAGGAAGAGTGTAGACAAATTATACTTTGTTCAGTCAATGAAAATTATGTGCACTCACTGAGCAGGTCACTTTATTACAATTTCGTAAAATCATAATGTTATTTGTAATAGAAACTCTTCTTCTATGTAAGCCAGCTTTGTGTTTAGTAAATTAGATGTGAAGATTGTCAGATATTCAAATTTCTGCAACCACTGGTACTTCAGACAGTTTAAAAATGTATTGCTTTAACCTTTGATTTCAAAAACTATCAGAAACCTATGACTCCAATGGCGCCTCTAAAGAAATACGAAAAATTGTCGTCGCATGACTATATTTGTATTTAAAAAATCTCGAAAAAAAATTGAAGTATTACACGTACGAGTGATAGTAATAAACTTTATCTGCACAACGGAAAGTGAAAAATATCGGGTATACGTGGGAAAATAACACGTTTCCATAAAAAGATCTATTAAATCGATCCGTACAAAGACAATCTTATAAATCCGATAATTTTAAAATAAAAATGCTAAGAAAAATCATTTGATCTGCAGTTATTTTAACGAATCATAGAGGACCGCGTAAAAACTAAACGGAAAGCTTGTGCCGATTTTTGGTAGGTGACATAAAGACTGACATAAAGTCTGAATATATTAAAATTACTGGAAACAAATGCGTTTTGTTGCGTGAAGTTGCCTGAAAAGTGGAGAAAGGAACAAAATGGAACTTATATAATTTAATAAATATATATCAAAACTTAAAGGCGTTGCGTTTCAATATTCCGTCAAACCGGCACGAACTTCCCGGACAATGCATTGGCAGCTAGCGCCACGTCTGGGCAAACTCGGTTTTCATATGTACAGAGCTGGTACACGATGTTATCATTTAGTGTGGAGTATAAAGAAAATTCTAAGATGCTTCTAAGGGACCAGAAGGAGAGAAATTTCGCTGCTCCGAAGTGCGATGTTTAATGACTCAACGTGCGGTAGCGTGGCGCACGTGCTTGTGTCGCCGGGGTCCGAAAGACGGATGGCACGGAAATCCACGACGTCGAAATAATACGGCTTTGCGGTAGGTCGCCGCCCAAGACTACCAGCTATGTTCCTGAATAAAGCAGCACGTAGGTGTGTCACTTCGTGCGGAATAAAAGGCTGCGGAGTACGGCACCGTAACCGTGTACAAGCGCCAGGGGGACCCTTTCGTAAGGAGATTTGCTTTTACGCAATTGAGGCGCGACGCCGCGGCCAGAGACACACAACAATCCAGAAACCGGCAAAGCGGCCGCGATTTCCGACCGAGTTGTCATCGCGAAACCTCGACAACGCAACGCCGCCATTTGTCGGGAATCGAGAATGCACGTCCGTTTAGACCGTCTCTGAATAACTTCGTTATGGAATGAGTGGTCGGTTTGATGGCTCCGCGGTGATCAACCTTGCCAAGAATGATGGAGTTGTTGGCTGCCATCCGCGGACATTATTGCCATTTACTGATAAGATTTATGTACCTCGGACGAGTTCCACCGCGGCTCTAGGCTTCAAGGACTCTTATGCGATCCGAGAATTTAATGTACTCTTTATAGAACGCTGTACAGGGACTCTCTTATACGGTTCTTTTTTCACGTTAGGCTCGCGGGACGCGTCGGAATGACGCTTTAGAGGAGTTTTCATTTGCAAATGTCGAGATTGCAAGTGCAAGTTAAGATTATAATTTGTATAAATCTGTATAGGGTACGCGCAGGCACAGATAAAAATGAAAATCGTGATATACGCTTTTATTTTATACGTTCCGAGTAATTTGAAAAGAAAGTACACGTTATGCGATGAACTTTTAACACTTAAAGTATTCAAATCGTTCTTACAATTTTCGAAGAATTATTTAAGTATTTTTAAAGGATTTACAATATTTAATTATTCATTAAATATTAATATTTCGTCTGAAGTATTGGATTAAGGCATATTCTTTTTGCAAGGTTCCATTTTCCAAATTATCGAAGTCACTTTTGTCTTTTTAAATAAACTGAGGTATTTTTATTGGTACAGTCACATACGGCTAATGAAAAAACGAATTCAACCGATAATATTTTACCACCAAATGAACTCCAGAGAAATAATTTCTCATAAACGTAATTTGAAATACAAAAATAATATTCAAGCTCACCGTATCTACATATAATGAATCCATTTAATATAAAATTGGTGTGAAGTCAGTATTTGTCTGTTTAGTTTAACGCCGCGTCTCAAGAATTAAATTGTCGTTAAACAAGATAATAGCGATATAATTTTAGCGTGACTTGCATACAGCTAATATATTAGTCTTATTAAGACTAATATTTTGACAACATTCTGTTTCGTAAACCTTTCATTCGATTCTTAACAACATTCTCTGATTAACTGGTGCTAACTCTTTAAATCTAAATAACTTTTTCAAAATTGAACCAAACGACTTGAATTTTCTGGAGCAATTAGAAGCATTCATTTACTAAATGATATGCAAAAATAATTTTGAAATAAGTCTAATTGATAGAAATTACGTGGGAAAGTAGAAAAGACATTTTTTAAAACATTTTTATTTCAACTCGTAATCAAAATTTAAAATATGCGTTTTTCAGAACTGTGTTAGTTATACAGAATTAGTTTTACACAGAATTTTTCTGCATGTGTATAACTATCACAGATCTACCAGATGCGTCTTTAAAATTTTTAGTACGTGGCTAAAATAAAAAATATTTAAAAAGTTTCTATTTTATTGGTCATGTAATTCATACCAATTCCAATATTTACAAAATTCATTTTGCATATCATTTATTAAAACAATGCAACTAATTGCTCAAGAAAAGTCAAGACGTTTAGTCCAATCTTAAAAAAGTTATTTAGGTTTGAAGAGTGTCCGAATACTTTTGTGAGCCATTGTAGTTTCTTCAGTGGCAGTAAGTGTTTTCCGTGGGTTCTATAATTTTAATCGAATTGTGATATAGAAACACGTGTTTACACGCTCCTGTTTATAACATTTTCAGACAAATAATATTCTCTGTGAACCGACTTTCATTAATCATTTGCAAATTTCGAAAAGAAAAAAGTTCGTTCTAAGCTTCTCAGTTTCCTGAGGCGTAATAGAACGCTCCCAGAGGAACCAGTATCGTTTTCATTTCAATCGAATTCCACCACTCGATGGAACATCTTGTTTTCCTATGGGAGGAACGTCCCGGTGCTCTCCAGGAAAGTAATATCATCGTGAAAATATAGGCAATACGATTGAACCTGTACCAGCATTTCTGTACCCCATTTAATTCCATTTTTCTTTCGCAGTGGTAGTAGCGTCTCGAGATAGTTCTGGTAAAAAAATAATATGGAGATGAAAGACCAGTTTCTCGGTGAGAAATATAATTTTCATTGAACTAATTATCAAAAGTATCAGCACACATATTTTCGTCTTTCTTAATTCTTATTCAATATCTAACATTTTTTACAATGTTCATGTTCTTTATAGTTCTCTGAGAGGACAGTTATGGTTCAAACAGCACTTATAGTTAGTTGTAAGAGTTAAACTCCGTGGGATTAACGCATACTTTATGTTACAAGTTTAAATTAATTTACAACTACGACCACACTTTAATTGTTCATCTAAAGCACAGTCATAGTTAAAACCAACTCTTATAGTTAATTAAGAGCACATTTATAGTTAGAAACATGCACAAAATTTTGTAAATAGATTAAAACCAGAAATCAAGGTACTAAGGTATTGAAATAAAGATTAGTATTACGATACTTCGCTTATTTATGTATGAACTAAAATTCTACCGAAAGGAAAAGTAAAAATAAAACGTAATAGTAAATCTATTACACGTTATGATTAATAATCCAATAGCAATTATAGTAAGCAATAAGTAAGTAGTAAGAATAAAATGTTATTTGTAATATCTGGAATGGAACATCGTTTGCAGTAGAAATCATATAGGTAAATTAGGCCATTCCACTATTTTTATTTGTTTTTTAAGAATGTAATAATAGTCTCAATGTTTTTACCATTATTGAACCGTATCATGGAGATGTGGAAATTTTTATTAAACTTAAGCCTAATACAGTTTATCTGTTAATTTTATATATTTAATACATTTAATTCTTGGTGCAATTTAAATTTATGAGTAAATGTTTCTATCTCTACTAACTTGACTTTGGTATGCATAATCATATCAATCATAATTGTGGCATAATTTCTTATTTACTGTCTGGCTTTTATACATAAATTACACTAATCTACTATAGTGGATCAAATGACTCTTTTCAGATTTCCAATTTTGCAATTATTGAAACCTACATAAAAATTCAGTAAATTTCCTTATTTAAAAATTGCGCAAAATCTAAATAAATTTAATTCTATCATTTCTGCAATATACGTTAACCAATTTTAATGCTCGGTAGGTTTACTGTCAACCCCTTGCCATACCATTTTTCTTGTAACCAAAGTTATTACAACATCTTCATCCCTAAAAATGTTACAGAAGAGAGAAGGCAAGTTATATCTTTTATACTGCTACATCTACTTCGATGCTGAATTATTAATTACAAATCAACAACATTTGATTTCATCTAAAAAGAAAAGCATAATATTTATATTCGTTAAACTTTATTTAAAATCTTCAATACGAGTCTGACTCGTTACATGGCAAAAGGTTAAAGAAATATTCCCAGTTTTAAAAATAATTAAAAACCGGACATCATAGTTAAAGATGTATGCTGTCGCAACACTGTCACACAATAGAATGAATTTAACAAAACGAGGAATGAATCACATTGAAAGAACATTTTGTTGAATTCGAGCTGAATCCGCGGGACTGCGAAATATTTGAACGTGGACATGGAAAAGCTTCTCAGCTTCGCCTTTCGGCTCCCGATCTGTCGCACAAAGCGCGGGACGTTTTCGCCCGTGACTCTTCCATCGAGCATGCCGCAGCTTTTAATGCTCGACCTACTTCGATCCTGACGTTAGAAGTCGCACATAAACTCCTATTTAACCCCTGTTGCATAAAGCGTGAATACGGCCGCTCTAAATATTTTCCTTTCCACGCCAGACACTATAAATTTATTCGTTGCTTTACGGCCCGCGTGCTTCTCGAAGCCGTAATGCGACCCACCGCATCACCGAAACGCAGGTCGATAAGACGTCGTTAAAATTTTAATCCATTTCAATTCATCTCGAATTCGACAATTACAAACACGTTCCGTACCAAGCTGTTTCTATTCGCCCTTTCATTGAAGACATTTAACACTAGAACTACCAAACAATAAATCTAACGATATGTTGAGTTGTTCGGACAATAATTTCGTTTTTTCCCGACAGAAGATTTAATTGTATTTTTCTGCATCCAACTTCACACTTAAGCCACATAATCATTATATGTTTTGAAAGCTGATATAGCAAGGCTTGTGTGAGAAAAAGTCCAATTGATTCTACGCAGCAATTTTTGGTTAGTGCCCTTTTAAATATGGAGAGCAATAAGCAGCATTTTCGTCATATTTTACTTTTTTACTATAGAAAAGGTAAAAATGTTATTCAAGCCAGAAAGAAATTAACCGATGTGTATGGAGAAGATGTGTTGAGAGTACGCCAGTGCCAGAACTGGTTTGCAAAATTTCGATCCGGCAATTTTGATGTCGAAGATGCACCACGTTTTGAAAGGCCGGTTGAAGCTGATAAAGACACGACAAAGGCATTAATTGATGCAAACCGGCGAATAACAACACGTGAGATCGGTGAGAGGTTAAATTTATCAAATTCAACTGTTTATGACCACTTGAAAGGCCTGGGTTTAACCTCGAAGCTCGATATATGGGTTCCCCATGTTCTCACGGAGAGAAATTTGTGTCGTCGCATTGACGTCTGTGATTCGCTTCTCAAATGTCACGAAAATGATCCATTTTTGAAGC
>CM052093.1:4972068-5015603 GCA_028453745.1 Agapostemon virescens | reverse complement strand
GAATCTTAAAAACTCGAAATGATAAAAATGGACTACTTTTTAAAAATAATTAATGAATGTTCATGAATTATCTCATTAAAGTTATTGTTTCAAATAAAACTCATAGTTCTTTATTGCTTTAAGTCATTTATAGGACATTCAGTTAATTTTGAAAATGGTCTAAGTCAGTTCAAACCTTAAAAACAACATTTTCGTATGAAATTCACACAATATTTCATATTCATAATAAATTTCCATTAATCAAGACTAATAAAATTATAAATTAAAATGTCGCATAATGTAAAAATATTTTTTAATTTATTCAAATGCAATTCATTAAATATCTCGAAACAAGAAATATATGACTTAGGCCACTT
Organism: Agapostemon virescens; assembly: GCA_028453745.1. Lineage (NCBI taxonomy): Eukaryota > Metazoa > Arthropoda > Insecta > Hymenoptera > Halictidae > Agapostemon > Agapostemon virescens. The sequence goes on along the minus strand of CM052093.1, from coordinate 5,015,247 downwards.
TCATAATTATGGGCATATTTCTTTATGTAATCATTGTATTGTAAGAAAAATCGTAAAAGTTCTAAATAAATTATATCTTGCCATTTTTATAAGACAATGTACACTAGTCGGTTTTAATGCTCGGTAGGATTAGTATTAATCAATGTTAAATCTAGGAGCACGTGACGGCCATTTTCCCACAGCCAACTCTGCCTAATACTGTTTGCGTTACTAGGTGCACTTTCTATTACATAAACGTCGAAAAATGTAGCAAACAAAGTGGTAGTGCAAATTGAATGTAAAACATGTCTACTTGTAGAAGTAGATAAAAATGACTATGGTATCGTACGATACAAAGTTTTATTAATATTTATTAAATATTTATTATTAGTATGCATTTGAAAATTGAGGATATCGCAAGAAAATGATAATCATTCTTGAACAACGCAATGATGCCGGTCACCGGTGACCACCGTGTCATTCAACGTGTTTAAAAAAAAGAAACTTTACGTGGCCGCTGTTTCTTGCAATCGATGCCCAACATTTTTGTTTTGCGCAAAGATCCGTACTCTACTAATTGCATTTCACGATATGATTGCATAATATGATCGCTAATGACCTAGATATTTATGCTACCTTTATAAACAAATAATAAATAAAAAGCATTCTCTCCAAATAGCCAAAAACATTATTAAGACACGTCTGAAAATTATTCCTCCGATTATAATTGAAAATTCAAAAGCATTCGAAAAATCTGTGTATCAACGATCCACTCGTCCCCGTCCATCGAGAGCGGTGATCGTTCCCGGACGTGAAAGCGTCTAAGCGCATCAAAAGCGCCATCCTAAATTTCGCGTTTGCAAAACGAAGAGGTATGGACGAGTGTACGCTACAAAACAGATTCGAAAGCTCTCCTCGACGGAGGAAGAAAGCCTCTCGGGCTCGTATGATACCGCACGGGAGCGTAGTTTGTGTTTTAAAAGAACAACCGTATCGACAAAGCTGTGCTCTGGTCAGCTCGTATACACAGCTCGAGGGAGCCGGGTAGACCGCAATCTTCTTTTTCTTACATCTTCCTGGTGAAAGATCGGTGGACGTACCAGGACAAAGGCGTGGCTCTTCTTTTTCTCCTCGGTTGCCCCCGCCTTGGCATCCTCCCATCCTGGAACCGCTCCTCTGTTTATCCTTCTCCTGGCTCATCCCTGCTGCCATCGGCCAGCACAGATTTATCTCCTCGGCTACACGCAATACGAATTCCGGGCTGGTATTTTACCGGGAGGCGATCCTCGCCCCCTAGCATAGTATCCGGCGATTCAAAACTGATCAGCGGGGCGCAATGGACATTATGCCGTTTCGCCTTGTTGCTCGGGACGCGACGCGACGCGACGTCCTGCGTTTCGGCCGCATCGATAATCGTCCCCGAGGACATGATAAATGTCTTTTTCGAAGCTAACCAGATTTTTGCTCACGCCCTTCCATACCCCGTACCTACGTCGCGCGAAATGGCCGTATAATTTCGTTTTCGTCCGAGACCTTCCGATAAATCGTTTCGGTGAATCTGCTTGGACGGTGATGTAAGAAACATTACGTGGCAAGTTTCGATTGTGTTGCCCCGGGATTGCATACCGCGGTTGCGTGCGCTGGACGGAATAGCTACAAGAACCGAATTGAATAATACTGCTAGATGTTTTGGTAATACACTCGGGTTGTTACGAATGTTCGTTTTGCGTTGACCAATGCGTGCAACGCGAAGTAACGATAGCATCCTGTCGTCTCGTAAACGATGCGTTTTTAGCCGTGCTTTTTCTGGAAGGTAGAATGTTAAAACGTACGGTTGTACTCCGTTTAGACGAATCCGATGGCAGACAGATTGGTTCACGCAAACAAGTGATTTGTACACTCCGCAACAGAAAGTTTGGCACACTACGAAAATTCAATGTTTTCATCATTTAGACATAATAAATCTAGTCTTTCTTGGTACTTATACATTTTTATTACAAAATAAACTACGTTACAAACAATAAAATTAAAGAAAATGTCCGTTTGTTTATGGAAACAAAAAATAACAAAAAATCGGTGCGGCAAAATGATGGCACATATACAAAAAAAATACGTGATTTACGTACATAAAATATATAACATTATGTTTAATACTTTGTGTGGCCTCCCTTATTTTCCAGAACAGACAACATACGTTTCGGAAGTGACTTATATAGTTTTTTAATATATTTTGGCCGTATTTTTGTCCATGTTTCTTCTATGCATGTTTTCAATTCTGCAAGGCTTTGGAATTGTCTTCCGCCTTCGTAAACATGCCTTGCTAGTTGTGCTCAACAATTTTCAATGATGTTGAGATGTGGCGATCTCGCTAGCCACGTTAAAACACTAATTTTATTTTGTTCAATGTATTGCTTAACGCATTTTGCAGTATGCACACTTGCATTATCCTGTTGAAATATAAAATTTTCCCCGGAAATTGTCTGTCCGCATTTAGATAATTGCTGATCTATCAAATCTATATAAATTTTGCTATTCATATTATAGTTTTCTTTATAAACTTTATCTCAGCAACTCTTCGATACCCAATTCCGGCCCAAAGCATTACTCCTCCGCCACCCATGTGTCTGTGACTTAATATTCTTTGTTCTTTTCGCAGATCGTGAAAATAGTGTGCGAAACCATCCGGCACATCTAGATTAAACCTTTTTTCGTCACTAAAAATAACACGACGCCACTTTTTTCTCCAATGTATATGTTCTTGTGCAAATTTCAAACGCTCTGATTTATGCTGAGCGGTTAAAGGTGGTTTTTTTCTCAACTTCATTCGAACTAAGTGCAGACATTCTTTTATTATCCTTTGCATATTTCGTATATTTGTATGTTCGCTAGCTGCTTTAGTAATTTCTCGTGCTGTTCTTGAAGAATTCGAAGTTTCTTTTAAAATTGCTCGTTTTCCGTGATTGCTTATTGCTTTCGGTCGACCGGAACTCTTTTTTATACCGTATGTTTTGGGATTTTTTAGTAAATTATACACTACTTTTCTCCTCTGATGTATAATAGTGCAATTTTCGAAACTGAGTAATTCTCTTTATACAATATCAAAATCGTTTTTATTTCAGCATTCGATAAAGATTTTCCACTACCCATAGTGTAATTTCAATAGAAGATAATAAGAAACGAACAAAATATTTAATGCACAGTCACACAGTACACGATACAAACAGTCTGACGGTCTAGTGTCAACTGTAGAGAAAGAATTTTAAGACTGTGCCATCATTTTGTCGCATCGGTGACCCCCGATGTTTACATTTAGACTAGAATCTGTAACCTGCGCTTAAATCCGCCAGTGTAAGTAGCTTTGAAGCTCCACCGAAGTACATATACGGAAAGAAACATATCAAATTTCATCACAGTTTTCAGAAATAGCAATATTTTACGGGTGTGCCATCTTTTTGTCGCGGAGTGTATGAACTATGATTTTTCGGTGATTCATAGGGGTCGGCGTTGGTGTAGGAGAATTCCAGTAGGAACACTGATAACATTTTGTCCATGGAAATGGTGTTCTACTGTAATCAGGATCAGCAGTGTTCTATGTACGGTTTTTCTTCGCTCTTTAGTCCATCGAATTGTGTAGAGAGGCTTAATCAATCTCCACTGGATACTACATTGTTTCATCTTTAAAAAATATGACAAAAAACGTATTTACGAAGAGGCGATATAATATTTTAACGCTGAACCTAATACGGTACCAGATCTTTTATTTCAGAATTACTGAAACCACAAAGATACTTCCGTGGGGAGTAATTAACGCGTTTCGTACAGAGCTGTTTTTGCTCGACTTTTCATTCTAGCCATTTGATATTTTTAGTAATGGTCGATATATTATTACAAACTTATTTGCTTTGCTCAAAATCACTGAATTATTTGTCAATGAGTATTAAAATAGGGAATCTAATACTAATTTAATCTTACTAAAACCCTTAGCAATTTTTAATGGTAAATAATTGCGTAAACCTCCTTGAAAACTTTAAAATGGTGGTGAAATTGTATTTTACAATGTACGTATTAAGAATTGAATAAAAATTTAATCTAAAAAAAGCCCTTGTCATTTTTCAATCGTAAATACTGGCGTAAACATTCTTGAAAATTTTAAAATGACAATGAAACTGTATTTTACAATATACAAGTTAAAAATTGAATAAAACATTACAATTTAATAAATGAAGTGTTTTTATTCGATACTTGTATAATTATATCGGTATCAAACAATATTGGATAATGTTCTCATACGATATTGTAATCGTAAATATCTTGCCAAACATGCCTCATCATTTGAAAATGATGACACGAGTTAAAAAAACAAATAAATTATTACAATTTAATATGACATCGATATAAGGTATGTTCATTCAATGTTGATACAGAACTACCACTAAATCATAGACTAATATCCGTTTTTATTGACCGTAAAATTAATAATTCGCTGTAATGAAAAATTACCCAAGTTCTTAATACGACGATGACAAATATGGTAGGGTAGAATGTTGTTAATTACTACCGGATTAGGGTCGTTTCTTTTTCCTACACGCATTAAATTAGTTTCTTGTGTTCTCTCGGCCACGTAATCGTCATAAAATTGCAAAACTGCGTGTTTCCTTTCATTTTTCGCAACGACGATCGGCGGGAACGTGAACTTTCGAATCATCCAATATTTATAAATCATGAGATTGCTACCATGAAAAAGTTTCTTCTTACAGGCTGAGCGCTTTTTGCTTTCATTCTTTGAACTAATAATTAATTGAAAAATCTGGTATGAGCATCGAGTTAATTGCACGGTCTTAACCACTTTCTCGCCTTCTTGATTTCTTTAGAACGCGTGCAGATCGTTTCGTATCATTGACACGCAATGTGATTTTTCTCTTCGAACTAATTCCAAAGATACAATTACACGGACTACGAGAACGAAAAATTAATGAATTACTACGATTTGTCACAGTCACTTGTGCTGCACAATTCTTTTTCTACTTCTACAGTCACGGCATACTAATTTTTTAATCGTGACAAGTTCAGATTCTTGTAATACAAGAAACGACTTCTCTTTCTTCATTTGCTCCGCTTATTTTATTGATTCCTTTGTCTTATTTATGTAGTAATTAGTGGCAAGGGTACTTAATTTTAAATAATAGGGAAATATAGAATATAATTTACAACATTGTATTTTATTTTAATGAAATTTTCTTAACTTCCATTGATCTGCGTAATGTCGATGAATTACGATTAGGCCTTTGTTAAATTGTATTAATCTTTTCAATTTATTTAAAAATCTGACTATTATAAAATTTTTATTCAAATTTAATTTAGTCCTTAATCCAAATTAAATTTTTAATTTTATTTTATTTAAAAAATCTTGCTATTATAAAATTTTAACTCAAATTTAATTTAGTCCTTCTAATCTAAATTAACATCAAATCTACCGAGCATTAAAATTGAGTGGTGTATATTGTCTTATAAAAATGTCAAGATTTAATTTATTTGGTTTATTTGCGATTTTCGTTACAAAGTATAATTGAACGGATCTGTTGAATCGATTCCTACGAAGACAATCATACAACGTCAATAATTGTGAAATAAATTTAAAAGGGGTCGTTCGACTCGTGGTAGGTTAAGTGTTAACTTAAAATTTTATTGTTTTCCCAGCATTTCGTTTAAACCTTATTAAATTCTGTAATTCAGCAAATTGTTTGAAATTGTGACATGTTCTTACAGATTTCGAGTATTTTCGTACGAGTCCAAGGATGTTTGATCGCCGTCCACGATAAAGCGATTTTGAAATAAAAATTTTTTAGGCTGACCGCATTCGAGTTGAAAAATCGTCGGATTCAAATTATTTTCGGATTTCTCGAATAGGTGGTTTTTGAAAGGACAAGAATACGTGAAGGTCGGCCACTTTTTTCAGTCAGCGATTCTTTCGGACGATAACTGCGCATTATGCTAGCCAAAGGTGCCGACTGGCTGTTCGGAACGAGTGGCAGAGGGAAAAATATGCGGATCAGCAGGGTGTAAAAGACACTACCACTCGCTATGCTAGAATAACGCAATGCGAGGTGTGTCGTCACGGTGACAAGGATGAAAGAAAGAGGAACAGACAAAAAAAAGGAAACTCGGTCCTACCCTATGGAGATTTGGAACCAACGGAACCGGTTTACTTCTTTGCATAGTTCACCGTACCCTTTTTGATGCTTTGCACTGCATTTCTTCGGTGGACGCGTTCCGAGAAGATGAGCATATTTAATGTTTCATTAGCGTAATCGAGCGGTACCTTTAAGATTAAAGGGCACACCGACCGGGTGTGTTTGAACAAGAAAACGTGTTTATCTGAATTGGGGTATCATTCGACAGCGATAAGTTGATAACAAATTAGGTATATGAAATTGTATTGAAAGTACAATGTCGATGAGAACGAAACGTACAGAGCAATAGAAGCGATACGTATGCGTTGTTTCTTTTTCTTAAAATTACCAATTTTACTTAAGTTTTGTAGAATTTCATTAATAATTTATGCTCTAGGAATGCTAGTAAAGTATTTTCATAATTTCAATAATTTCAAGTTAGAATATAGAATTGGTAGTTTGGTTAACAGTGATATGTTTACGATTAAAAGGAAAAATTGTTTTAAAAAGGAAAAGATTAAAATTAAAACAGTTGCTTATCTAGACAATAACGTAGCCACATTATTAGGTCAATCGGAAAGTTCTGTCCATCTAGCGTCGAGTAGCCGTAGCTCGAACTGTGGGTAACTATAACCTCTAAAGTAAGGCTAACTTTTTAGTTTGAACACCTGTTAATAAAACTCAGTACACAACAATTTACGCTTGCATCAATAACTTCGTTTTTTTCTACATTGAAGATGTCGGAATTTGAGCCGAATAAGCGACATTTGCGCGAAGTGTTAGTCTTTTGTTTCAATTGGAAGAAAACGGCAGCTGAAGCTCATCGAATGATTGTAGACGTTTATGACGATAATGCTGTTTCCGATAAAACATGTAGAGAGTGGTTTCGACGTTTTAAAATGGTGATTTTTCTTTGGAGGACAAAGAGCGTTCTGGACGGCCACGAGTATTCGAAGACGAAGAATTGCAGACATTGATGGATGAAGATCCACGTCAAACGCAAAAACAAATTGCAGAAGCGTTAAATTGTGCTCAATCTGTCATTTCCGACGGTTTAAAAGCATTAGCGAAGGTCTACAAGGAAAGAAAGTGGGCCCTATATGAACTCAAGCCAAGAGACATTGAAAAGCGGAAAACCATCTGCGAAATTTTGCTTGCTAGGCAACAAGGAAAGGGGTTTCTCTATCGTCTCATCACTGAGGATGAAAAATGGATTTATTTTGACAATCCTAAACGTCGAAAAACCATTTGTGATCCTAGCCAACCCTCAACATCGACGCCAAAGCGGAATATCCACGGAAAAAAGGCTTTACTCTGCATTTGGTGGGATCAGGAAGGTGTGGTATACTATGAACTGCTAAAAACTGGTCAAACAGTCACAGGAGATCTCTACCGACAACAAATTATCCGTTTGAGTCGAGCATTGCACGAAAAACGACCACAATATGAAACGAGACAGCGTAAGGTGATTTTGCTTCATGACAATGCTCGGCCTCACGTCTCAAAAATTGTCAAGGAAACACATAGAAGCACTTCGCTGGGAAGTGCTACCACATGCGGCTTATTCACCAGACTGTGCCCCATCTGACTACCACTTGTTTCGGTCGATGGCACACGCACTTGCTGAAGAACGATTTAATTGGTACGAAGATCTCGAAACATGGATCTCCGCCTGGATAACCTCCAAAGATGAATCATTCTTTCGACGCGGAATTCGCTTGCTGCCCGAAAGATGGGAAAAAGTCATCGCTAACGATGGACAATATTTTGATTAAAGTACTTTTCCATTTTCTTTCATGAATAAAGCTATACTTTTTGTAAAAAAACGGAAGGAACTTTCCGATTTACCTAATAGTAAAGTATTTTCATAATTTCAATAATTCCAAGTTAGAATATAGAATTGGTAGTTTGGTTAACAGTGATGTGTTTACGATTAAAAAGCAAAAATTTGTTTTAAAAAGGAAAAGATTAAAATTAAAACAGTTGCTTATCTAGACAATAACGTAGCCATATTACATTCAGAATACAATTTTGTTGTTGTAAAAAAACACAATATTCGAGAGATATTTTACTTAATCCATAATATAGTTTGGAATACGAAAATTAAAGAATCGAAGAAGTAAATTCTTCTTTTGCTAAATTGAGGAATAGTGTTCGATGAACTTGCTAGTGCTGAAAATGATCTGAATTAACTTTGAACAATGCCAATTGTTGTGTAGTATATCACGAACAGTTTACATTTTCGAGTTAAACAAAAATTCATTTAAAGTTTGAAATACGAAAATTAAAGAATCGAAGAAGTAATTACTTCTTTTGCTAAATTGAGGAATAGTGTTCGATGAACTGGCTAGTGTTGAAAAGAATCTTAATTAACTTTGAACAATGACAATTATTATGTAGTATATTACAGACAGTTCATACTTTCCAGTTATATTAAAATTTATGAATTGAATCAAAGAAACCCTCGTAACACAATTACCTTGAACATTCGCTGTTCACAATCAAGCTTGAAATTTAGAATACAAGGAAACTTAAAAACGTGTAATACAAAAGAGTAACAGTTTATAGGGCGCAAACTATAACGAGGTATATTCAGATACTTGAATATTACACACGGTGCAGAGCTCAGTGAGAGAGCAGCTGACGCTGCAGTCTATTCATTTCCATACAGAAGCCTCGTGCAAGCACCCGGAAGAGAATTCTTTTAAAATTTTGAACATATGTAAAAATTGTTCTGAATATGTAAAAGTTATAATAAAGCATGAAAAATATGTATCTCTTTCTACAGTAGAACAATATCTTTATGTTTTGCAATTTTACTACGAAAAAAAGGAAAAACGTTGTACAACGTTTATCAAATGCAACAGCATGTACATATATGCTTTGCTCGCTTCTGTTCTGGAAATTTCGATTTTAAAGATGCATCTCGCTTTGGTCGACCAATCGCTAAAAAATCAATGAAATAATGCAAATGGTCGAGCAAGGTTGGCATATAAGCAGTCATGAGATTACTAGGGAACTAAATATTCACCATTCAACCGTTTTGGATCATATGCAGAAGGCTGGATACAAAAAGAAAAATTTAATGGATCGAGTTAATCATTGCTTGGCTGGGAAGTTTGTCTCGATCTCTACAAAACTACCTTGATAGTAAAAGTTGGATTCAAAAAAGGACTGTGAAAATCACTTGGCCAAGCTTTTAGCCGATAAACCAAAGAAGTTCTATTCCGATGGGATCATGGCTCTACCCCAAATATGGCAAAAGGTCATAGATAATAATGACCAATATATACCTGAATAAAATTCATTTCGAATAAAAGAAACATTTAATCAAAAAATGACAAAAATCTCTCAGTACTTTTCCAACTATTCAATAGTAAGGGAATTTTTAGTGTCGCCTCAGTGGCGTCATTGGAGCGCCAAAGGTTAAAACACGATTATTAAAATTGTAAAACTACATTCAAGAGGAATTATTCAAGAAATTTTTTTGTTTGACACGGGAACATATTCAGATGCAAAAATCCGATTTTGATGAAACTCACGGGAGCTTATAGTTCTTTAAAAAGTATTTGACACGTGTTTTTTTTATCAGCAACCGTCCACTTTGAAGGGGTAAAAACAGCCCTCAAAGTTGGGGTATTTTTTAAATATCCCGGAAACCATAAGTCGAAAAATTTGAATTTTTTTTAAATTGTGTGTTTTCAATGGGAAATGTAATCGTGCAAGAAAATCTTAACAAAAGTGTTTTGTTTAAACAATCAAATTATAAGCTCTCATAAGTTTCATCAAAATCGGATTTTCGTATCTGAATATGTTCCATTGTGAGTATGTATATTTAAAAAAAATGGCTAAAAATTTGAATAAACGCATTCCCGTTACTTTTGCGATGTTAACGTTTCGTAGCTGAAGAGAAATGCCAATCTAGCAGAGGATGGACAAAAGTTGACTTTCGTTTCCATTGTAACATTAAGTTATGTGGTCAGAATGTTTTCTCGTTAGGTTCGCATTCCGAAGGGCGCGTGTCTACGTAACCGTCCCTGAAGCAAAGGCCGTTTCATATTGGCAATTCGTATCGGGTGTACCGGCTAGCCTTCCTTTTCTTCCCGGCAACAATACGACACAAAGGGGACGCGTGTGCGTATACGCACAGGAACCCGGAATGGCTCGCAAGTGTTCTCTTCTCACAACGGGTCTTCCCGTCCGCTATTCACAATCCTCTTGTACGATTGCGGTCGTTTGCATTGGTAGTTGGTACCATTTGCGGTCACGGGTCAAATTAGCACACCTGCGGCCATTAGGGGTTCCTACGCATTTAAGGGAAGGGGGTAGAATCGCGAGGAAGTTTAGGCGAAAATCAAATAAATTTTAAATCTACATTCACGAGTAAGGTAGAGTAGGCTTGGACTACATTTAGAGGTAAGTAATAAACTTTTAGAAGTATCGTTTCTCGTATAAGCTTGCGTTAAACTCGACGATAACCCGATAATCTTTAACCCTTTTATTGCTGAATGATGATATATCGTTGCGTATTCGATGGCGCCTTATTATTCGCATTGCGAGCAAATTCTATTTCGAAATAAATTTCGAAAACGTTATAAATGGTCTAATTTCACTGCAAAAGAAATAAAAGTATTAAATCCCGCAGGAAAATTAGAGATATTCTCAACGACGAATACGGTCGTCGGAAGGTACGAACGCCGCCATTTTATTACAGGGCAGTAAAGGAAATGTATACTTTACCGGAAACTGTAAAAGAATACGTGTTTCCTTTTCAACGATCGGAACAGAAATAAAGGCAAAACTTCTTTCCAGATAACTTCTTATGAGTACTCCTGATATAATGAAGACGTTTCCAAATATTTAAATACTGTATCTCATTGGCCTTTGCAGCGACGTATTAAAACATCACACGCCACCGTGCAACCGAAAGTACCGATAATTTAAAAGATATAATTAATCAAGATCAATTAAGAATGCAAGTTGGTAATTTCGTCAATATATCTCAATATGAATCCCAATTAAAACATGACGGAAGGTACGAATCCCTGGCCTTCATCGATCGTCCATTTTCCCTCGTGAGCAATCATCCTCCTCGGGCAAGTTCTCTCTCTCTCTCTCTCCCTCTCTTTCTCTCTCTCTCTCTCTCTCTCTCTCTTTTCTTTCTCTTTCTCCCGATTACAAATGTACACAAGGAACCAACGTGAAATGACACCTCCTCCCTTTTAAATCATAAACGAATCCTTTCACGCGAGCTTTCTCGGCCGTCAACGAGCCTCTCCTCGTCACCTCTTCAAACCTGCGGACGATCAATTACCGATTCGCAAGGTCCGACAGGTCGGTCAGTGTCAAAAATCTGATCGCCAAACTTTCGAAACTCTTCCGAAGGATACGAACACTTTCTATCGGGTTGGTCAATATAGGTGGGAACGCGTTTATAGCACGCGAGATCACGCGTTACTACAGCATCACATGTGAAATTAGAAAAAACAGTCAACGTATTTTCACTGGTTTAAATCGACTGGCAACAAACTATAGTCACGACATGCTTTTCACGTTGCTTTGCATATTATTGCGTGTAAAAACAGTTTACGTTTTCATATTGCTTCATATTCTCAATATCACGTAATTCCAAGGTGCAGAACAGCTACTGCTAAGATACACGAAACGTTCGATCCGATGAAATTTTTTGAGGCTCCAAACTATCTCTCCAGATAGTTGGTTCACGATGGAAGCGTGAAACGGCAGTGACAAGCCTAAATCTGTCTAAACAAACGAACACTGTTCATTTTCTATGCATGCATTTCAAATTTCTATAGCCTTTTTTCGAGATCATCGATTTCAATGAAACTTATCGATACAAATTATTTAGATTTATGAAAGGCATATTTTACATTTTCATTACGACCACAAATAAACAACTCGAAAATCGTCACTTTTACTATAGCAATTACGACCAGAAACAATTTCTGTGTTTGTTATCATGTTGCAAAACTTTTTTATTTTGTAAGTTTCAGATAGCGCGATTGCGTTTGTAAGATGCAAAACGGGTGGCGATTCTCGATATCCGAGTATGCGACGAGCGATTCGCAACTTTTCTTCGATCCTCATCAATGCCGTCGGCAAAATTAACCCTTTGCACTCGAGAGGTGACTCTCACTCACCACATTATTTGATGTCGCAACTCGAAAGGTGATTCTTGCTCACCAGAACCTTATCTCGCCTTAAGGGAGGAATACACTTTATAAGATGAAAATTTCCGATTTTTTTTTGTTTGAAATTGATTCCAGTATGTGTCTAGAATACGTGTATAAAGTTACGGAGCAAAATTTTATGTATTTTGGGAGATACAGATAGCCGAACATGTAAGCGTCAAGTGCAAGTGGCGCAAAGCTGAAGCGAAAGGTGAATTAGATAATTTTAATCATCCTAGTCCACTTCACCCAGATGTCCTTAAACATTTAAAACCGATATATGAAGAACTTTCAAAGGAGGATTTATTAACCAGATGTCTAGGTGGACACATAGAATTGCAATGAAAATTTTAATTCAACGGTATGGCGCCTAAATCCAAAGCATTTAAATTCCGGAGCAAAAATGATCGAAACCTCCGCCTTTATTGCGGCTGGCATTTTTAACGAGGGCTACTCAGCTATATTAAAAATAAAGGATGTATTAAATATTAATATCGGGCAACAATGCAAATTCTTTGCCGATACGTATGACGCGCAGCGCATAACGAGACAGGAACGCCGCAGACAAAGCAGCACAAAAGAGGTACGAATCTCTCGTAGGATGCACCAAATGGAGCAAAATGAATTTTTTGAAGCCACAGAAAGCTTACTATATGGCCCTGGTATAGCGGATTAGTTTACTCCAGAAGTAAGTGTTCAATAACTACTACTCTAACAGTCGAAAAACTTTAAACGCCTTTTTCTCAATATCATATTTCTGAATCTTGTGTACACGATACAGAACGATCCATTAGACCAATTGAGCTCTTAAGGCGATTTTTCGTTAGGTAATGCTAAAATGTCGTCGATGAACTAAAAAAAATCCTAAATAGTTGCATTTTTTCCTTTCAATTTACATTATAAAGTCAAAATTTTTAGCGAAAAATCGTAACTTTTTCAATAAAGCTCAAAATTTTTGCATTTTTGTACTTTTTGTTGGAATTTTTTTAGTTCATCGACGAGATAATTTTATAAAAATTAAAAAAACTTTTATTTTCCTATTTCAGATGAAAATTAGAGGCTCTGGGATGTACACACACTGACGATGCGCGTGGCGTGGAGCTGTGAAGACTTATAAATATTGCGAAAAAAAATACATTAATGTTAGATCGGTATATTATTTGGCAACGTAGTTCCGTTTCCCGTAACTACTGGCGCTACATTCGATGTTGGCGTTCCGCCGCTACCGATCGACCTTCTCATCGATCTCACGTAAAACGCGATCTCGTAACCCATAAACACCACGTGTATCTCTTCTATAATAAAACTATTATTAGTGTGTGCAAACGACGCCCTGCGTACAGTTAATTTCTGCTCCTAAGGAAACCACGATCCTAGCCTCCTTAACAATTAATCATTAAAATAGAAAATTTTTTGTATTGTTTAAATATAGAACATAATATCATGAAAGTTTGAGAATGATTCGCTATGTAGTTATTGAGAAAAAAATTCCTAAAGTGTATTCCCCTCTTAAGCGCCGTCTCCGCGATAATGCGGGTTGTGTAAATGTGCCACTTGAATCGAATCCGAAAACTTGAACGATTTTGTTCTATTAAATTGTACACGACGAATATTCAATCGAAGTATACTATTTTACGAAACTATACAAGATTTTAAATATTTTCTTTAGCTACTCGTTGTTGAGAAACCAGCAAATGAGCTCATAATTAATTGGATGGCTCATGTCTCCGGCGCTCAATGTGTTAATTAATTTTTTGGAAGAAAGGACGGACATGATTTTATGGCCCGATTGCCCTGCTCGTCGGTGGAGACGGTCGAAGGGTTACCTTTCGTCCCGGTACCGATTGCAGGGCAATACGGCCTTTTCGTTAGCCATTCGAATGGGCATCGTAACGATTTTCTAATTAACCCGTCGAAGACACTGCAAACAAATCCCTTCGAGCAGGCTGTTGTTCCTCGACCCGGACGGAACAGAATTGAAGCGAGGAGGTCGGCCGCTAACAAGTATCTGGATGATACAGGAAGAAAGTTGCCCTCGACAGGGAATAAGGAAGTGGCGAGGCGCGGAGAACGTAGCGGGAGTCATTAACTGTTAATAGCGCGGGACACGTAGCCCGACCTAACCTACCTCATCCGAGGAGAGGCCTGGCCTAGGTGAAGAACGAACCGTAGGTAGTGAACATGCCCGCCGATATTATTTCGTTTTAACAAGGCACCGGCGTGAGGTGTATTTAATCTGGCGATCCGTCGTGCCCTCTTTCCCTTAGATTTCTTATCACTCCCTTGCGTCTGCCGTGGTACGATTACCCGATGCGTTCCTATCACGAACGGGGACAACCCCACGAGTGATCGAAGATCGGTTGTGCAACCGAGATCCAATCGGAAATTGCGAAAATGCTGGGAAAATTCTTCATCCGTTCAGTCAATTCGAAATCTCAACGACCGATTCCACAATTATTTTTATCTCTCGAGCATTTCCGATGTCAGACGGGAATCGCTTTAACCCTTAACGCTAATCCTAACGAGCTATAAAATTGACTGGAGAATGTGTCATCCTAAAAATGATAAGATTCAATTTATTTAGACTTTGTGCGATTTTTATTAAAATATATGATTGTATAAAAATAAGCGTATGCATTCAATTTCTGTGAAGCCAATTTTGTAACTTCGATAATTGTTGAATAAAAACTCTGGAAAAGATCATTTAACCACCTGTGGTAGTTTTACTGTTTACAGGCAGAAAATATATATTCGAAAATATTTCTCGGTTATTACTGATATTACTTTCAAGTTATTAAATTACCAGAGACAAAAAGTCATTTCGATGCGTTTCATGTTTGTTACCGTGTTGCAAATCTTTCTCATTTTGCGTAAAGGCTCGCAGATTAATTGCGAATTTTTTATTTTAGGTAGTCGAGCTTTAAAAAATCAAACGTCATAATTAGGCGGCTGAAAACAGCTTCTGTTGCATGGGCATTTTTTAATGACTTGCTATGGAATAATTGTAAAGATTAAAACAACTAGCAAAACATTCTATTAATTTAAAAAAAATAAAAGTTTAATAAAAGTAAATAGTAAAAGTAGAATAAAAGTGAAATAAAATAAACTTTTCGGAATGTCGTACGTGTTTTAAGATTGTCAACTCAACTGGTTAAAAGCATCTCTGTTTACGATGTTTAGTTGATAATTATGATTCTCTGTTTAGGTTAATTTCACCGGACATCACAGGCATCGCCTACAGAGTAATTCAGGCCAAGTTGAAGTTCAAAAAGTTTCATCGCGGGCTGGTCATTGTCCAAATTCGATTATAAGTCCATTACCCGTATCCTAGTCGTTGAAAATTACCATCGTAGGTGGAGTAATCGGTCGTGTTTCGTTGCGTTGAAAAGCGCAACGTAGCCTGTCGTCGGCAGACGTGTAATTTTCCGCTCTTGGAAAGCCGCCCAGGCCTTATCCGGTCCGTATGAATGGCGAACGGGAAAAATTGACTAACACCTGCGATTACAAAACGTTCGACCGAACGCACACCAACGGTTATACTCACTTTTTCTGTTTCAGACAACAACCAAAAATAACAATTACACCAACGAATTTCATGAAACGACATCGACATCTAAAACTTTGCGCTGGACATATAAAAATATTGTAAATCTCATAGTGCATTCAATTTTCCTCTTTTTCCTCTTTATCAAAGTTTGATTGAAAATATTAAGAAATTACTGTAATTATATGAGGCGGTGTTAACTTTTGTGGAATTAGAGTTTTAAAACTCAGCTATAGAATGGACAATCATGTACAATTTATTGTATTTTGCAAAATGGCGACTGCGAACCGTTCAGCCGTAAATAACAATTAGCCCACGAATCTCATGAAACTTTGCGCTGGACAATTAAAAATATTGTAAATCTCATAGTGCATTCGATTTTTCTCTTTTCCTGTTTCATCAGTTAAATCCAAAATATTAAAAAATTATTGTAATAATTTGAGACGGTGTTAACTTTTGTGGAATTATAGTTTTAAAACTGAGCTAAAGAATGGACAATCATGTACAATTTATTTTATTTTGCAAAATGGCGATTACGAACCGTTCAACTGTAAATAACAATTAGCCCACGAATCTCATGAAACTTTGCGCTGGACAAATAAAAATATTGTAAATCTCATAGTGCATTCGATTTTGCTCTTTTCCTTTTTTATCAAAGTTTGATTCAAAATATTAAGAAATTACTGTAATTATATAAGACGGTGTTAACTTTTGTGGAATTTTACAATCTTTTTAATATTTCTTTAAAACATTCCTTTTTAATCCTACGAAACCTGAATAAATTCAGTTCTGTTCGCATTCTAAGGGAATATACATCAGTCTCGTGGTTCCAATGTTAATGTTACGAAGCGAGTAAGCAATGGAGCAGAAAGACTAAATACTTAATTATTTTTAGTGTGAGTGAAAGTGACCGAGCCTCGTAACAGTTATGGTCCTCGATTTCGAGCCATCAATAACGAGAACTTCGCAGGCATTCAAGTAACAAAAAGCAACCGAAAAGAAATATATGGTTATATTTTCGAGCATGAAATTCGGCACCTTGACATCACGTAGCGAGCAGGTTCGCCATTGTTTGCTGAAGTGTCACGGAAACTCGGGTAGCGTATCATTTCTCGCACAGCATGAGGTAAAAGAACACTTTCGTTCCTGATCCTCCATCTTTTTTTACCTTTGGTACCTGCGTAGGGCTCGCATTTGACCTTTCATTCAAGATATTGATTTTTCTCTCGTCCTATCCCTCCTCATTCTTTAACACAGTATTAATAAGGTTAATATTAATAGCGGCGTTGTAACCTGGCGGCATGAATGAAGCCGTTCCGCCGAGGTGTTAAAATAGTAGTCCTGGAACAATAGTTATTGTTATCAGCTCCGCAATACCGGCACGATTATCTCGCACGTAAATTGCCAGTGTTGTATAGCGAATTACGTCGTGTTATCCTGACAGAGAAACTAGTATGCAATTAATCATTTGATAAATAATTGATAAGCAGTACCGTAATATTAAATACTCGTATCATTCGCTTGTATCTCCGGGAATATATACATATGTACACGATGACTAAGATCGTACATCTTGATATGATTTTATATATTTATGGAGCTGATTAAACGATGAATTCTGAGAAAACTTTTATCTATTTGATTGCGGATTTTTTGCAATCATGACGGAAACAATCTGGTACTGTTTAATGTAGTATAAATAGTAGCAGAATTTATGAATGTCAATGTATTGTCAACCTATCGTACTTTTATTTGTTTTGTGTAAATATTTTCCAATAAAAAAAATATAGCTAATATATCAAATTAGGTATAGTCTATTCATCTATTAATTTTTAAAACTACTTTATAGTCTTTTTAAAAATATCTCAAAAGTTACATTATTTTAAGTAGCAGATTGCACTCTTCGTTGAATTTCGAAGGTAAATTTAAGCGACGAAGTAAGTGTCGTAAAATGTCGTATAATTTCGGTTAATGGACAATAAAGTGCAAATTGCAGTAAGATGACACAGAAATTAATGAGATTTTTGAATTTGTTTAAATACTTTTGCGAGTTGCAACGTTCTCGTTCTTAATGCACATCGAGCGGGTAGCTTCTCAGAAAACTGAATACTAATTGCTCGTTTAAACCCTTCGAGTTTATTTCGAAGTGTTTGGCCGAGTTCCAAATATCAGAATACTTGAACGGCCATGTTGTACAAGTTTTACCAGGCAGCCGACAATGATGGAACTGTACTCGTCAGTTAACACTTCTCGGAAAGATTAACAATGCGTAACATAAATTCAGCCAGTTTTCGCATCTATCTTCTCGTTCGACATTCTTCCAAGAAATTTTCATGCGAATTGTGTTCAACAATGGAAAAGGCATTCGAGATGAGAAAAACTTGTCGCTCCTCTCTCATTAACAATGTTCTACCTTTCGAGTTCCTTTATTTGTATTTCTCAAAGAAACACCAACCGTGCACCATGGTTCTGTGTCAAATGGAAATAACAACCTTCAAACATGTATTATCGTTCTCTTCAGCCATTGTACACTGCACGAGACGAAGAATGCATTAGTATTTTGTAAATTACATTGTTAACCGTTTGAGTCCCAGGGGGTATTGAAAAAACACTGTCGAAGAATGTATATTTTATTACTCCAAATTATAAACTAATCGTCAAACTAGTTTGCAAGGTTTACATTTCGCCTAAAAATTTTCTTTCCTAGGTGCGAGAAACAGGAACGGATAGATGTTCCGTTCTTCTTGTAATTCACATTTTATTTATTCACTTCTATTGTAGAGCGTGAGTTATCTAAGATTTAAAAAAAAAGCAAATTGATTTAGAGTGTCAATTATTATGGGAGTAAGATTTCTCTCCCAAGGTTATATCTCTAAAGTATCAAGGTTGCATCAAGGTCGCCGTTGTTTATTTTGATAGAATTACGTCGACCTTCAATTGACCTTCAGAGGAGTTACTTTTCAAAAACCATCGCTTAAAACACAAATACATTCGAGGTTAAGGTATTGCACACGTATGAATTTGTTGTTTAATTAGCTATAACATTCAGCGATCATAGTGCAAAAAATAATAATATTAATAGAATAATTTACATTTTAAATAGATTTAATCAACAAACATTA
Organism: Agapostemon virescens; assembly: GCA_028453745.1. NCBI lineage: Eukaryota > Metazoa > Arthropoda > Insecta > Hymenoptera > Halictidae > Agapostemon > Agapostemon virescens. The sequence goes on along the minus strand of CM052093.1, from coordinate 4,996,241 downwards.
GCTTTCTAGTTTGCGCTGGATCAAGTATTTGCAGTGAATTAATTACCTTTTTAAATTAATAAAATTACATAAATAAAGGTTTGTATTAATAAACCTTTGCGAATATTAAGGTTGACGATTGAGATAAGATTTATTTAAAGATCATGTGATATTACAACGTATGCTTGATTAAACCAATCTAACGAATCGATTTCAATGGGGTCATCTATCTAACATAAAAAATTGTGGAATTAAAAATCTAAAACCGGTCTTTTGACAGGCTGTGGTAGGTTTAGCGTTAATGCGCTTATAAATCCACGTGTCTCGCGTTTCATGCAGCTTCCACCCCAGTTATAGTATAAACAATAAATTCTTCATGTCTTTATTAGCGGTTATTTGCAAGCTGGAAATAGCAGATTATAAAAACCGTAGTCTCGCATTCGGAACTCTATGATAGACCGGGATTATAGATTACAGACTAGTGATTATACCCTGGGAATTAGCATATTGGGTAACAACGGAGGCTAGTTGTGTGGTTTTTAAGTTGTTTGATTAATTCGCGTATTAGGCGCGGCAGACTGCACCGGTGGTCGCAAAGGCGGAAGTGATTATTGCAAACTCATGGAAATACGTTCGACCGCTAATCAACCGAACGAATGGCGAACACGGGGAGCTACTTAACACAAGCAATTAGGAAATATGTTCTCATACGATCGTGAACGGCATTTTCATCCGAGAGAATTTAATTAAACGGATATCTCGGTGCTCTAAGAAAATATTAATGAATTATACAACAATTATAAACGCTGCGAATGGGTAACCCGCGATAGCGTGAGACCGGACCAAAAATGAGGTGATTAATTATTACCGCTGATGGATGCACGGTGTTGTATCTATTAATTAAGTTCCTCAGCGACCCGTTAATTATCGAGTACCGTTCGAGTATTCTTTAATATCCATGAAAAAATATTTGATTTTCAATGTTATCAAGCTTAACGGATTGAAATAACTCGGTACTGTTCGATGAGACATCATTTACGATGAAAAGTGCTGCTAATTAGGTAGATTGAATGAAAACGAAATTTTTGAATGACATTGCCAGGTGAATTAACAGCATTGTTCATAGCGAGAACATTAAATTCATACGAATGAACTATAAATAGAATATGAAATTAATAGGTATGCTGTTAACCTATAATTGTTTTTGATAATCGATAAAATACTTCACGATTGACTAACCAATTTAATGATCAAAAGGATCAAATGACACGTGTATAATTGATACGATAATTGGCATGATTGTGTAGACGACGAATTATTTCATAATCCGATAATAGACTCTCGATTTACGCGTAACTTTATCTTGTGTATTAATAATGTATCAAACCGAGCGCTATGCGATATGTGTTTACCTCAATTGTGATCAGAAAATTACAGAATAATCGTATATTCATCGAATCAATTCGTCGAATCGGCGATATAAAAGTATTATTAGACAGGCATACCTTTTCATTACAAAGCAATTGAGATAATCCCCTGTGCAGACATTTTTTTATAGAATAATAAAACCGCAGAGGATAATCAGTATTGGAACATGCTGTTTTACAAGTTTAAAACCATTACATGATATTCCATCTTTACATAAAAAATCGTACAGGAAAAATAGAGTACATAATTTGCTCTGTTCCTCTTATTTCGTTTTATATGTAAATCATTGTGGATCTAAAATAAAGTTGTCATGAGAAATACAAATGATTATCTTAAATTTAAATTATTTTCTGAAACACCCTCTAAAATAAGCTGTTTCTGGGATTAATAACCATTAAGCAATATTTAAGTTAATTTGTTCACGACAAATAAATAAAAAGCAATGTTATAAACATAATATATCATTTTCTTCGTTCCTGTTTTTTCGGTTTCCTTCAAACCATCATCAATCTAAAATAAAGTTGTTATGAGAAATACAAATGATAATACTAAATTTAAATTATCTTCTGAAATACCCTCTAAAATAAGCTGTTTCTGGGATTAATAACTGTTAAGACGCGACAACGTCTTAAGAATGCTTTAATTAATGAAGAGGTTTATGGTACGAGCGCCGGCGTTCCGCTATTTTTGAGGACCTATTCAAGTGACTGCCAGATGTGCTAGGCAGTATTTATCAAAATTCGAAAGGCACATTTATTAGGGTTGTCCTCGGCGGACACGTGCGCGGCCGAGTCGCCGACTTCATACTCAATAGCAATTGCCGTACCATAAACCTACAGATGTGCACCACCGGACACGGCGAACGCGCGGCCACCCTCGGGACGATACCTGGGACAGTACCGTCTTGGTGGAAATTAGCGAGCGCGCGACCATCCTCAAGACGGCACCCGAGATGTACCGTCTTGTATAAAAATTCGGTGCTAGGCTCACCTCACCAGTGCAGGGTGGGCGGCTTTCTAAGACCACGCCATAGATTTTTGTGCGAGCTCATTGGTGGTGGATGTTTCCACCCCATCAAGAAATAAGTATAAATACATGTGCAGCGCGAGGCTCGCGCTGCTGTTTTTACGTTTACGCGATAAGCGCTGTTTGATTCAACCACGCATTGCGACGCTGGTTATACATAGTTTAAATTCAGAATAATCAAGTTACAGGCAACATTTCAACATAGTGTATCGGTCTAGTCAGGAGTGTAAATATATTATTAAAGTCCATAAGTGTAGCTGAAGCTGTGTACGGTTGTTTCATTACGCCTTTCTTATTACTCGCGACAATTTACAACTGTTGTGAGACGGACGTCAGACTACGGTTCGCTATCGCTGCCGAGCCCTGTCAAGACGCCGAACAATAACCATTAAACAATATGTAAGTTAATTTATGCGGGACAAATGGATAAAAATCAATGTAATAAACATAACACGTGATTTTCTTCGATCCTGTTATTTCGTTTTCTTTGGAACAATCATAGAACTTTAATAAACTTGTTATGAAAGATTCAAATGGTTGTTCTCAATTTAAATTATTTTTTGAAAGATCCTCTGACATAAGCTGTTTCTCGGATTAATAACCATTAAACAATATTTAAATTAATTTATGCGCGACAAATGGATAAAAAGCAATGTAATAAATATGACACACGATTTTCTTCGTTCCTGTTATTTCATTTTCTATGGAACTATCATAGGACTTTAATAAACTTGTTACGAAAGATACAAATGGTTGTTCTCTATTGAAAATACCTTCTGAAAGAGGTCGAAAGCTTGTCAAAATGATGTAAGTACTGTTGAGCGTGTCCGTAGAACACTTATTGCACTTCAAGTATCCTTGTTCTTTTTCGAAATACAGGAGAACGTGTAGTACCATGTCACACCTGCCATAAGTCCGCGCGCGAAACTCGCTTTGGCGAAATCGCGGAGTGAATAGTCGCGATTGCGTGGGCGTCTGGTATTTCCACGGTTGAGTTATCGGAATATCGTGTTCGATGAAACGTACAAGAATTTTTATCGTTCTGTTCCCGATACGCTCGCAGTCAGAAGTCGCATGGATGATAAACGAGCGGCCTAAAGAGCCTCGTTTCCGGGCCATCGAACGGAACTTACGTAACCCGCGCAGACGTTCTCAATCTTTCGCAAAAAAAAAACATATTGATCTATTTCCCTTATCTCTTACAATATCGGGTCATCCCCTAAGCAATGCGAATGCTATCCCCAACTAAAATGCTCATAAATGTCCATAAACCAAATTAAGGTCGACAGAATCCTGGATATTATCACTTTGCATTACTTCATAAAACTAACAAGAATACGTCCATCCAAATTGTCAGCCATTTTTTAAAATAACGTATACCCAAAGAAATATATTTATTGAATAATTATTATATCGAATATATTATATTTTTAGATTGGAACAATTTGTAAATCGATCTGAATGGGCTCTTTCATACTATACGTACATTAATGTTTATATCATTCGTTGCGGTCAGTCTTCGTCTTTTTATTACAGAATTCAAACGTGTTTATATAATTGCATTTTAAAATTAAATTTCCATCTTTTTACATGTCATATTAACACGTTCAATGTTATGTCAATACCTGGAGACTGGCGGAATCAAATTTACAAATTAACGTGTTATATATAATTTATATAATATTAAGAAATATTCACACTATTTTAACAGATTTGATAGAAACAGAAAGTCACAAATGGAGTGGGCCAGTCTTTTGCTTATGCACAATTATATACTATTCATTTAAAGTTAAATAAAATGTAACGTGAAAGCTAGGCAGAATGGCTCCGCGTTCAACGTGTTCATAACTTATAAATCCCATGTATCTGTGCAAATAAGAAATCGAAATTTATTATTTCATGATACACATGTATTTTGCGTTATTTCTGGCATAAATATACGACACATTCGCCAATATAGTTACGCTTATAAATGAAATAAACTCGAATAAAATTCGCCAGAAAATATTTCAATTCGCAATCTTTATTTCGCATTGCAGGAATTATCAATGAATCGTGATTCGAAGCAAAGTCGAGGCATTAGCAAAGTAAAAGGCCTGATTATACTTTAAATTGAATCGGTATACCGACTGATATCGATTTCACGGTTGATCGCAGCGTCGATTCTCCGAGGAGGCCACGATTAATCGAACTTTTTCGCGTCGGAACGATCCGCAAGATATTTTCCGGATGGATGCGCGACAACCGGCGCGTTTCTATGAACACAATAATTATCGCGAAAGCAACACACGCGTTTCCTCATCGTCGTAGATCGGCCCGCGACAATATGTGGGTGTTTGTCACGGAGATATTGTGATTACAGGCAGCTGCCAGAGCTTTCTCCATTGTCCTGAATAATTATTCACGGTGACAGTTGCGCTACGTTCTGCTAACCGTATGCAGTCTCATTTACTTAAAGGCATCGACGAACTCGATACAGGCGGCGCCTACTTAAAAAGATTCATTTAAATGGAGACTCGCCAAGGAGACCGGAAAAATTCTATTCAACCAACGAGCTGATGGATACCTCCATTTAGGGACTCGATCGACTCTCATACACTCCGATTGAAATCTGCGAATTCGCTATTCGTTCGACTAGCTGAAAACGGTCAGGGCGAGGGGAAAAAGGTGCTATGAAAAGGACAATATTTTTGGTGACCTAGTAATATCGTTATAGCTGTTCAACGCATTGAATGCCACGAGATTAGAAATAGTTGTTTAACCCTTTGCACTACAAGCAATTTTAATTCCTAACTAGAGATATCTTTCTCTGACCTAGAATAACTCCATTTCACGTGCTTCATTTCCTTTGGTGCATATCAAATTTGTTACTGTTAATCGTACGGCAATAATTGAATTTTTACTAACTTCTGAATTATAAACGTTTGTAATGTACAAATTATTTTGAATAATAGTCCGATAATTTTTAGTGTCACCTTAGAGGAGCCATTGGAGTGCTAAGGGTTAATACATTGGATGTTTAGAAACAATAATTTTCATTTATTATTTATTTATCAGGGTCGCATAAATATCTGGGTCATTAGCGATCATATTATGCAATGTAATTAGTTGAGTGCGGATCTTTCTGCAAAACAAAAATGTTGGGCATCGATTGTAAGAAAACAGGGGTCACGTAAAGTTTCTTTTTTGAACACGTTGAATGTAGTGGTCACCGGTGACCGGCACCATTTCGTTGTTTCAGAATGATTAACGTTAAATCACTAGCATTGAACATTAATTTATTATTGTCGAACTTGACCGGATTATAGAATCAGGTGAAAACTTCGGTATTCAGTAATTAACAATTCTCTTTAATTACGCTGATCATTTCTATAAATGTGCCCATAATTATGAAAGTGGTCTAAGTCATATATTCCTTGTTTCGAGATATTTAATGAATTGCATTTGTATAAATTAAAAAATATTTGGATATTATGCAACATTTTAATTTAGAATTTTATTAGTCTTGATCAACGAAAACTTATTATGAATATGAAATTTTATGTGAATTTTATACGAAAATTATGTTTTTAAAGTTTGAATTGACTTAGACCATTTTCAAAATTAACTGAATGTCCTATATATAACTTGAAGTAATAAAGAAATTATAAGTTTTATTAGAAACAATAATTTTAATGAAATAATTTATAAACGTTTATTAATTATTTTTAAAAAGTAATCCATTTTTATTATTTCAGGCTTTTATCATTACGAGTTTGTAGGATTTTTAAAATGTTCCTGAAAAACAGTAGGGATGTATGGTAGTAAACACATAATATCTTTATGTTTTTCTTCCGTTACTGGTCTAGTGATGGTGCATAATGGAAATAATTTAATATTTCCGTATATTTTTGGTCTTCCTCTTTTATGTGAATGATCCAAAACTAATTTAGAATCATCTGAAGAAGTTTTATAAAATATCTTATACGGTTCATTTTTCAAGAATCTCATCCGTTGAATTTGCAGCGAAGAGACAGTTTCATCCGTGTTATTTTTTACTCTTCTTGTCGTTGACTGTTATAGTGGTTTGTGAAATAAAATCTGGCTGCGACATTCGTTTTACCGAAAATGTATTTCTTCTTCTACACTTTTCTATCAATTCATAATAATACTCAGAGTTGTATCAGTAATTTGCTTTTCTTATTTTCATTTCTATAAACCCAAAATCACGGTCATTCGGTAGAAAGGAATCACCAAATTCCAAAAATTTGTGGTCTATCGTTTCAATAATATTATTTGATGAGTGAGCAATTTTCATCCATGTTAATGCTATTTTAATATTACGATTTTGGCCTAAACAAGCATGACTGTAAGCCACTACGTGTTTTTATTGTAATTTGTCGACTTATTATGTAGTTAAAAAATGCGCAAAAGAGAGCCATGTGCCATTTTAAGATAATGTTTATATAATTTCTTTAAATTCTTGACTTAGACCACTTTCATTATTAACACCGAATGATTTCCTCATAATGTTGAAATTACAATCACTAATATAATGGTTCATTTTTGACAATATCATAAAAATTACATTGAATCAATTTAGTTTAAAATAACGTGGTGTGAAATAATTGATAAACTCATTTTTTTTTTATTTTTGACTTAGACCACTTTCATAATTATGGGCTCAAATGAAACAAACGAAGCTTGTTCAAAGCAAGCAAAATTCGCTCGGCATTCAACGTGTTCGCACTAGATTTACGAAGTGCTAAAAGAAACTATTTTGCATTACTTTTTGTGAATAACGCAAATGTGTCTATTCCAATTTTTTAGCAATAGTTTTTACAGTATTTCTTCGTAGTATATATTTTTAGTGTTAACATTTATATATGTTGACACCTTACCGACCGGCGATTATTTCAGAATTTTTCAAGGTCCATTGTCCATGATTGAAAACATTTCCATGGATCTCTCGACACCGACAGCAATATTTATTGTTAATCTACGGACATCCTTGGTAACGTTTATCTAATAGCCCGGTTACAAATTACGATGTAAAAGCAGTTTGTTACAGCTTCGTTTTGTTGCAGCGTAATTATTGAAAGTCCTGGTAATAGGCTTCCGGTCGATAATGTGTTAATTGAAAATCAGTTTTCGTAGGAAAGAAAATAAATTTCTCTGCAACTCCTTCGTGCAGCTATTTTAGAACTTTGGAATTTGAATATTCAAATTATGTACCATAGATTTGCAAACTATTTAGTTTTGTCTACTTAGTCTTGTCTTACATAGCAAACGTCTTTTTCGTGAAGATGGACGTGCTTACGTGTGATAAGGAACGAAGAAATATGCGGTCAGTAGACTTTGAACCCACAAACGTACCTGTCAAAACTATTAACTTCAATGTGCCAACGTGGGAATGTCGTGACTCCCGATGGTCCGGTATAATGACTTTACCCTGAAACCGTAACTACTTAGCGTACACAATAGTAACTGTGAAAGAACTTACGCGAAACGGTTAAATGCTATCCTAACACGCAAATATGATTCCGTGTAATGGGAGAATCATAAAGCATAGCTGTGTTTTACATTTTACAGCAGTTGAGCGCTGTAATCAGAACGCGAATTTTACGAGTTTGTATAATAGCAAGCTAGTTCGAAATGCAATACAAATACAACTGTAATTTGGCAATATAGCAAACACTTTAACACTTTGACTGCCATGTCGCCCATATATGGATGACGGAATTATTTGCCCGCGGTTAAAAATAAATTTGTACGTTCATACGTTCGTTGCATCGAATTTAGTCGATATCTGAAGAATACAAGAAGGTTGATAGATAACTATATCCCGTACAATTAAAGTTTTCAATCGCTGCATCGTTAAATAAATTAATTTGATTTTATGGAATTTTTGAGGTCACCAGTATGGGCAGTAAACGTGATAAGCAGAAACTGACCAAGAATCGTGAAAAATTGCGATTTTCACCATTTTCGATGGTATGTAGCTCGTGTGTACATCGATCGATTTTAATGAATTTTTCTGCATGTGTATAACTATCATAGATCTACCAGATGCGTCTTTAAAATTGTTAGTACGTGGCTCAAATAAAAAATATTTAAAAAGTTCCTTTTTTATTGGTCATGTAATTCATACCAATTCCAATATTTACAAAATTCATTTTGCATATCATTTATTAAATCAATGCAACTAATTGCTCAAGAAAAGTCAAGACGTTTGGACCAATCTTAAAAAAGTGATTTAGGTTTGAAGAGTGTCCGAATATTTTTGTGAGCCATTGTAGAATCTCGATTAATTTAAATCACTGTCTGTGTCTATACTCTGCAAACTGATTTGAAAGAATCGATATCCCGACAGAAGTTTTCCTTTTTGTTCGAGCATAATGGTGACCTGTCTGTGTGTGGTTCGAATGTACACACAGGACCGACAACCGTTTATAAAGTGGTGCCTATCATCGAAGACGACAAAGAATTCGCAGTACGACTTTCCGCATACCGGAATCCATAGAACTCATTCGCCACAGGAACGAAAGAAACGAGTGGCATTTCTCGTGCTCTAGTTCCACAGTCCCAGAAAGTCTTTCTGGTGGAGGTATAAGACGAAACGTCTCGGATCTCTGGAACGGCGAGCTCTGAATCGCAACTAACGATTCCGGGAATGACTTTCTCAGCCGCGTTTACCGCCGCGACTTCTGTACTATATTGAAAAACCGAACTGCAGCACTGATTGAAAAGTCAAGTCGCGAATTACCAACTGTTCATTGTCGATAGACAATCGTCAGCCACCGTAACTCGCGTGTTGATTATAAAAATCGTAACAGAAGGCGCGGAATAGAGGAACAACTCGGAGCATCTTCGATGTTCTCGTTATCTTTAACACTTTGACTGTGATGTCCACCCATACGTGGGTGACAGAATTATTTTTCCATGTTTAAACGGAAATTTTTACGTTAATATTGGGAGTACAAATAAGTATCCGCCGTTTTTCATCTCAATACACTATCGGCGGGAAGGGTATTAACCCTTTGCACTCGAGACCTTTTTTGCGCGGACGAATCAGCAACTCGAGACGTTTTGGAGCATTTTTGGCGAATTTCTTACCTCTAACTTAAAATGATTACACATACAAATTAATGTATATAATTTTTATATTTTAACATTTTGCGTATCTTCCGTTATCTTCCCTTTCCTATCTTGCGTTATCGTCCTAATCACCTTTAGGAAGATAATTTCTTAAACATTAATCTTTGTAATTTTGCTTTGTACGACATTTGATGTAACAATGATTTATAATAGGGTTCTTTAATATATATAATATTTCGTTTTTATTGAGTTTTTAGGTTAATATGTATGTAATATGTGTGTATGTTAACCAAATAAGTAAATATTAGTAATCAAATTGTCAATTTTATAAAATAAACCCATCTTTTTGATCCAATATCTTACTAGCACAACTTACTCTGTGATTGTAAGTTTGGCTCGAGTTTGGCGACACAAAACGGTGCGCGCTCTCAAACGAGGGCGCCACAGTTAACTGGATAAATAAATTACTTTGTGGAATTTTTGAGGTTATTAGTTCGGCGGTTAAAGTGTTAAAGACACTGATAAATATTTTAGATGGAATTTGTACACCGTGAAAGGAGCTATAACGTAGCTGTAACTATTTCTGCGTGGGTATAGGAGGTTCGGAGATTTCCCTTTTGTTCATTAAATGGAATCAGATAGCGATTTATATATCAGTTGACACAGCCTGACATTCTCTCTAAAAGAAAGCAGTAATGTCACATACCAGGTATTTAAATATGAAACTAGAATTTTCGTATAGAAAATACACGTTTATTGCGTGAAAATGATAAAATGTGATAAAATATTTTATTGGAAGTATTGCTTATCGCTGGCTATACATTTTTCCCATTGCTCAGACAATTTGTGGATTAGGTACTAGCGGGAGTGTCTCGACCCTACTGTCCCTCTGTCGGTGAACGGAGGAGGTGCAGCCGCCATATATTTTTCCTATCTCTCCGACAATTTATGGATGCCACGACAAAAAATTGTTCCTCTTTTGAGGCAAACCAGTCATCGAGTCTCTTTCGTACATTTTCGTAAGATGCGAAACGCTGCTCAACAATTGCGTGTCCCATCGATGCAAAAAAGTAATAATCGGATGGAGCCAAGTCTAGTGCGTAAACCGCATGTGAAAGTATTTCCCAACTAAACGCCTCGATCGTTTCCTTGACCGGTTTTGCTGTTTGCAATGGTGCATTATCATGAAGCAATACTCACTTTGCGTTGCCTTTTAACCCTTAGTGCTCCAATGGTGCCTCTGAGGCGACACTAAAAATTCCCTTGCTTAATTATTTAAAATAGCTTTTACATTGCTCTGTTTGCATTTAAAGAGTCGGTCAAAGTTGAGATGTTGTTCTCGAGATAAGTTCACGAAAGGAAATGAACCAATGGAATTATTTTACGTCAACAAAATTTATAACTGCGCTATAACGAAGCTCAAAAAATTGATTTTATATTGTATTTTATAACAAAATTATTAAATAATGTTACCGAGGATGCCTCGTTGAGTCACAATAAAAATCGTTGTCAGTATCGCGAGATCCATTAACACCTTTGACTGCCATGTCGCTCATATATGGGTGACAGAATTATTTGTCTCCATGTTTAAAAATCAATTTGTACGGTAATATATTCGTCGCATTCAATTTAGTTGATATCCGAAGAATACAAGAAGCTTGATAGATAACTGTATGCCATACATTTAAAGTTTTCGATTGCTGTTTCGTTAAATAAATTAATTTGATCTTATGGAATTTTTGAGGTCGTCGGTTGGGCAGTTAACACGTTAAAAATGTGTTTCAGTCACGAACTATGGATCTTAAAATATTCTATCTTACTTGATGTCCTGAAAATATTCGAACGTACTCTTACAAACATATTCAGATGCGAAAATCCGATTTTGATGAAACTTATGGAAGCTTATAGTTCTTTGAAAAATATTTTACACGTGTTTTCTTATGGGCAACCATCCACTTTGAAGGGGTGAAAACAGCCCTCAAAGTTGGGGTATTTTTGAGATATCTCGAAAACCAAAGGTCAATAAAATTTGAATTTTTTTTTTAATTGTGTGTTCTTCAATGGGAAATGTAATCCCGCAAGAAAATTTTAACAATAGTTTTTGGTTTAAACAATAAAGCGAAAGACTCCCATAAGTTTCATCAAAATCGGATTTTCACATCAGAATACGTTCCATTCTTAGTTTACAAAATAAAAATTCAACGTGCGAATGTTTAGTATGTGAATAAAATCGATGGGGTGGAACGTCGAGTACAGTTACCAAATTACCACTAATTACATGTCTCTTGTAGCAACGAAAGGGACGAGTTCGAGCGGGCTGCAACCAGTTTTCTCTATTTTTCCAAAATCGCTTTTGAAACCTGTCCTGCCACCGCTGTGCGATCATATCACGACACGGGACCTCCATGAAATATTTCCCCGTTCGGCTCCTCTCGATACTTTCACGGATTATTTTGAATCGGCGACACGAAACTGGTCCGCGAAGAAAAAAGGTGCCGACCGAAGGGTGCAGAACAAAGCGGAACAAAACAGCGAACGAAAAGGAACGACGAAGGGGAGCAAAAAGACGGAAAGAGCACGCAACTTGCGAATTTCTTTGGAGGCTCGAGAGGAACACGAGCGAGCAAAGAACGGGACAGGAAGGAGCGCGCGCGAGAACAGCCATTCTTCGTTATTATATTTCTCTTCCCACGGCATTCATAAAACGGGGGTAAAGTAGACGCAGTCGTGACTGACCGGTCACGTGTAGCGGTGCACACTGTTGCGAATCACCAATCTAGCTGGGCAAAAGTAATTTTTCTGTCCATTAGAAAATCTACCGACGTTCATTAAAGGTTACCGAACATTTACATATTAATTTTATAAAGTTTAACATCCTTTAGATCTACTCAAAATTTACAGTTTCAAATGTTCGTCCCAAAATGTACCGTACCTTGGTGCGTTATACGCTATGCTATATGCGCTATACACAACTCCATGTTTAAGAACAGTTATCAATAAATTAACAGCATTGAACATTAACGCAGTACTGCCAAAATTAACCAGATTATAGTACGAGGTGAAAACTTTAGTTTTTAGTAACTAACAATTTTGTTCAATAACGCTGATCATTTCTATAAATGAAACAAATGAAACTTGTGCGAAGCATGCAAAATTCGCGTGGCATTCAACGTGTTAATTATTCATTATAAACATTAAAATTTACCATAAACTAGAAGTTGGCCAATAAACTAGAAAACTTGTGTATTCATCTCACACAAAATTAATTCTATTATTTCTATGTAGGTGATGGAAAAAAAATGACAAACGCATAATGTGCCTTCAGTCCATACGGGCAACAAATAAACACCGCATATATGCGTCCATAACGCTCAAAGGGTTAACCCTTTGCATTCGAGACTTTTTCCGTGCGGACGAACCAGCAACTCGAGACGTTTCGGAGCATTTTTGGTGAATTTCTTTCCTCTAAATTAACCCTTTCCACTCCGAGCAATTTTAATTCCAAAATCGAAACATTTTTTTTACGTAGAATAATTCCATTTTACATGCTTAATTTCCTTTCCTGCATATTAAATTTAATGCTGTTATTTCTCCGTATAACAGTTCAATTTTTAACGATTTATTAAATACCATTGTGGTCGTGTAATGGTTGTTTTAAATAATAGTATGGCAATTTTTAAAGTCGCCTCAGAGGAGCCATTGGAGTGTTAAGGGTTAAAATGATTGCTCATACAAATTAATGTATAAAATTTTTATATTTAAACATTTTACGTACCTTCCGTTATCTTCCCTTTCCTATCTTGCGTTATCGTCCGAATCACCTTTAGGAAGATAATTTCTTAAACATTAATCTTTGTAATTTTACTTTGTACGATATTTGATGTAACAATTGCCAAGATGCATGCCCGGTTTGTCGAGACAAGTATTACAATAATATGTTGTTTGATGTCTTTTGGGTTTATTTCTTTGAGAGCAGACTCTGCAATTCTTCCTAACTTCTGTTGCAATATTATGTAGCTTTGCATTTCGACGAATGTCTTCGAAATTGGAGGTTGAAGTTGAAGCTCGGTTATGTGTCTGTCGAAAATCTCCAGTCAGTTCGTTAACTAAGTTTTTCACATACCGCAGGTGACTAAGCGGCTGTTCTCTTCTCTGCTGTTTAGTGGTTTTATAAAGAATATAAGAATTTATTAAAGAAATTTCTAGGCCCCCAAAAGAACAGTTTACGCCACCATTTCAAAGATTTTCTCAAGAAACAGTACGTTGAGGCATACTGATCTGCACGATCGGCACCGCCCATATGTTTTTTATAATTTATTACAATATTAGGCGTTTTGACAGTAACTTCAATACCATCTCGTAAAATTCTTTTTACAGGAGTCATTCCTGCATTATTCCAATTGGTAAGACATATGACAACCCTCGTGTCCTTCCATGCTAAAACTATTTCTTTTGCGGCATGTTACTGCAGATTTCTCGCGAAATTTTGCATTTTTTATTTGATGTGACAGATGCTTCCTATTTGTTAAGACTATAGGATTAAGATTAGGATCTTATTCACACGCCGCTTGTTTTTCTAAAAGCGCCAAGGAAACGTTTAACACTTTGACTGTCATGTCACTCATATATGGCTGACAAAATTGTTTGTCCATGTTTAAAAATAAATTTGTACATTAATATATTCATTGCACTAAGTTTAGTTGAGATCTGGAGAATAGAAGAAGGTTGAGGGATAACTTTGTCCTGTACATTTTAAGTTTTCAATTGTAGATTTGTTGAACAAATTACTTTGATTTTTATGGGATTTCTGTTGTCGTTGGTTAGGCAGTTAAATTGTAAAGGCGAGATAACGTTCTGATGAGTGAGTGTCACCTCTCGAGTGCAAAGGGTTAATGTCAGGTGCACAATACAAACGAGTTTGCATAAGACAAAAATGTGCTAGGTTTAAAGGAATGTCTTTGCAATTAGAAATTGCTTCGAGCGCAAATTGTTAACAATCGTGTGGGAATATTTTTGGGTGTCACTGTATGTAGAAATTTCTCTCAGCCAGGCTGGCGATTCGCAGCACTGTGCAGGCTCTCTCATGGCACACGCTCACCGGGGATTGACAATAAAGAGCGATAATGCGGCCTCCGGTGAGCGTTTAGTCATTGCCTCGGCAGCCTCGATCCGACCTGGCCGATGAACTCCTCTCGCCGCTTACGTCATTTTTCACAGAGGATTCAATCCAGCAAGATAAACACATCTTGCCTGTATCGCTGCATCATTATTGTAACATCAGGCCCGGAGAAACTCCATTATTCGCGGGAAGCCGGCCCCGATTCCCCGCAGTAACGCGAGCTGGCTAAGTGCCAGGAGGATGCGGAGCAACGCCTGGAACGTTGTTGTTTCTGTTGTTTCCTACTGTGAACTGGAACCGACCAGCTACGGCTCATTTCCCGGGAAGTTACAGCTTTAGATAGGTCCGGGCGCACTGATTGCCCCGTTGCACATGGGAGTTCTTCGATACGAACGGCTATTTAACCATTGATCACGGTCTGAATTGTATAAGCTGCATCACCGGATATGGAAACGTAATCATAGATTGCTGGGAGAGCCTATGATCGGAATAAATGTTCCTTTCGGTCTAATCGTACACGTGCCCGCTGGAAAAATTGCCGAATCAAACCAAATACTATACTGGCAAATTGTAATAACCAATATGTTGGATTATTGATTACGCAGGGATTTATGCCAGAATAATTGTCTATATTGGCAAAGTGTGTCTTGACATACTCGAAATACAGGCAATTATAGTGGCATAAATCCCTGCGTAATCAATAATCCAACAGGCTCTGGGTCCAGGTTTGAACTGAAAGCGTTTCTTTCAATTTATTCTACATATTCAAAAACAAACTATGTCTGTAACTACACGTGCGAATAGACTGCTGTTTCGTTGAGTGTGATTAGGAAAGTTTGTCTCGATATACTCGAAATATAGACAATTGTAGTGGCATAAATCCCTGCGTAATGAATAATCCAACAGGTTGTGGGACCAGGTTTGAACTGAAAGCGTTTCTTTCAATTTAGTCTACATATTCAAAAACAAACTATGTCTGTAACTACACGTGCGTATAAACCGCTGTTTCGTTGAGTGTGATTAGCGTAGTGTGTCTTGACATACTCAAAATATAGACAATTATATTGGCATAAATCCCTGCGCAATCAATAATCTAACACAATTATTTCAGAAAATATGCTGCAATTAACTGCTTTAGCTCTTTGCACCCTGAGATGTTTTAACTAGATAACCAAAGAAGATCTTCGAAGGTAGGATATTCTCATTCTACATGAATTGTTTCATTTTATGTGTCTGGGGTTTTTACTGTTGCTCGTCCTTACAAATGTTAAATTTTTATCAACTTCTTAGCTTTAGAGATAGCGACGTTGAAATTGTTTTCAATAATAGTGTGGCAATTTTTCGAGGCGTCTTAGACCCAGAAGGTCTACGAAGGACAACCCCTAATAAATCGGCATCCTAAGGTCTCGCCAAATTTTCGAGGGTTTCTCAAAAATAACGGAACTCGAGCGTCTGTATCATAAATCTCTTCGTTCGTTTAAAATTTCTTTAAGATAATATTCGCATCCTAACAATTATATTCAGCTCCGTTGAACCAGTTTGGTGTAGGTTATCTTCAGCTTAAACACAGTCGGTTCTAACATTTGTTTTTCACGATATCAGTGTCTAGCAACGTATATAAATCAAACAGCAGTCATAAACGTATCACGCAATTTCACTCTGAACAGTAATAAAATTTAAAGCCTTCGATAACTTCTTCCAGTGTAATCTAGATGTACAAATTGTTACTCAACTATGTCCAAAGTAAACCCGATAGATTTGCAATATTTGTAAAGTATCGCTTCGCGGAGCAACTTCGATAATATTACAGAAGATTTACAGTCCGGGGTACATTTCGAGTCTATAAAAAGCGTTAAATCGTTCAGCAAACATCTGAGAGTCACCGATACTCTTCAAACACAGATAATATCCGTCAATAAAGATCCGGAAAGGTACGAGTGAAGCCTTTTTCCGAAATTCCGTTCGACATAAATCACGAGGGCCCGCGGCGACGAGCTCGGAGTAGCGATGGGAGTGATCGTTCTTATTTCTTGTGATTTTCAAGTTCAAATACGAGATTGTTGTACATGATTCGTGTACCGATTTTTAACAGCAATGTTAAACGGACAGAATTTGCTTCCAGATAAACTTATGGATCAATGTAAACGTTCTAATCAACATATTCCGTGAACGAATTATATAAACAGGTAATTGGTTGACTAACAAGAGAACATATTCAGATGCGAAAATCCGATTTTGATGAAACTTATGGGAGCTTATAGATTTATTGTTTAAACAAAAAACTTTCGTTAATATTTTCTTGCGCGATTACATTTCCCACTGAAAAACACACAATTTAAAAAAAAAAATTCAAATTTTTGTCGACATCTGGTTTCCGATATATCTCAAAAATACCCTAAATTTGAGGGCTGTTTACACCCCTTCAAAATGGATGGTTGCCGATAAAGAAACATACGTGTCAAATATTTTTCAAAGAACTATAAGCTCCCATAAGTTTCATCAAAATCGGATTTTCGCATCTGAATATGTTTGTAAGAGTACGTTCGAATATTTTCAGGACATCAAGTAAGATAGAATATTTTAAGATCCATAGTTCGTGACTGAAACATATTTTTAACGTGTTAACTGCCCAACCGACGACCTCAAAAATTCCATAAGATCAAATTAATTTATTTAACGAAGCAGCAATAGAAAACTTTAAATGTATGGCATACAGTTATCTATCAAGCTTCTTGTATTCTTCGGATATCAACTAAATTGAATGCGACGAATATATTACCGTACAAATTGATTTTTAAACATGGAGACAAATAATTCTGTCACTCATATATGGGCGACATGGCAGTCAAAGGTGTTAATGGATCTCGCGATACAGACAACGATTTTTATTGTGACTCAACGAGGCATCCTCGGTAACGTTATCTAATAATTTTGTTATAAAATACAATATAAAATCAATTTTTTAAACTTCGTTATAGCGCAGTTATAAATTTTGTTGACGTAAAATAATTCCATTGGTTCATTTCCTTTCGTGAACTCATCTCGAGAACAACATCTCAACTTTGACCGACTCTTTAAATGCAAACAGAGCAATGTAAAAGCTATTTTAAATAATTAAGCAAGGGAATTTTTAGTGTCGCCTCAGAGGCACCATTGGAGCACTAAGGGTTAAAAGGCAACGCAAAGTGAGTATTGCTTCATGATAATGCACCATTGCAAACGATCGAGGCGTTTCGAGTAGTTTTCGAGTAGCGAAAATCCCATTTTTTATAACTTATAGCCTGCTCAAAATCCATCGATTTTTACATTTTTCGATGCGTGTAGTTTTTTTTGCGTCAACCAAGTTCGAAGAAATTTTTAACAAGTATTAACATAAATCCAAGCCGTATACTTTAATCTTCCGTTACGGGTTCAGATTATAAAGTTTTAAAAGGTACCTTTCTTTATCTTTTTTTAAGATTTAGTAAATCAATGGTGCGAATTGCTAAAACGAAGTATAAATCGTTTGGTTCGATTTTAGAGAGGTTGTTCCGATGTAATGATCGTTTCAGTACTTTCGTGGGCCACCGTATTTAATGTTACATTAAAAAACATATGTGTGACAAATTGCAATGAGTTTTTCGCTGTCTTTGAAAATCGGACACGAACTATTGCACTGTAAAATGAAGCTTTAATTTTATAAATTTTAAAGGAATTTCTGAAATCTTGAAAATTGTTGATTTTATGAATTTGCGAAGGAATGTGTCAACCTATTTTCAATCAATAATAAGAGCAGTACTAACATATTGATGAAAACGAGTTTTTAGGAGCTTATAGCGAAAATTTAAAAGTATTTAATAAAAATATCAGTCTCAAAGCATGTCCCTTCCACTATCTATTTTGAAATTGTTTTAAACAAATACAATGTCTCAATGGAAGATACCTTTTTAAAAAATTGACAAAACGAGGATTGCTCTAAAATTGACGAGATTTAAATTATTAGACCTGGTAAAAAGGTACCTTCTACGAAACCATTGCACTTGTTAGAAACAATTATCAAATTAATGATAAAATTATTATTAAATATTCCTATGTTATCGTTGCAACCTCCTAAAAATACATTTTCACTGGTTTATTAATTCAGCTCTTAAAAATAGTTAATTCACAGATGTGTACAGAAAAGTGTCAAACTTTTTACACAAAATGATAAGACATTGAAAAATCTATGGGGATTGTTTCGTACGCCCTTGGAGACTGCAACACATTCAAATTTCTAAAAAAAAGTCCGCAAATCTATTCCGAACAGTGTTCGAAATTCTCATGGAATGATCGAATTGGGAAGGATCATGCCCATCGCTACTCGGTTGTCGCTTCATCGCAGCCATTCGCAAAATGGACTTCGCGGAGCGCCGGGCGCGAGGCTCGCAATTTAGTGCGTGCCAGCGTGATTTACGGCGGTGTGCAATGATATTTCGAATTGTGTTTCTTTCGTGTAAAGGCGCGTTTAGACGGCGCGATCTAATGAGCGGAGCGGGCTCGATCGCGGAACGGGGTTTCGATCACGGCGCTGCTCGCGCAACCATCGGCTCCGAACGTACGAAGATTTATGTCTTTTAATGCTGCCCGGTCGAAAGTCAAATGACTGAGAATTCATACAGTTTAATTGAATGCAGACCGTCCACCCGGCATCGCAATAAATCAAGCCGAGGAAGCGAGCCCAGGAAATTTTAACCAGCTCAAAACAGTCGATTCTGAAGTCGAGGTACTTACTTAATCCTCGCGTGCTGACGTTGCTGTATCGATTCTCGACGATTGTAAATATCTCTTTACGCGTAACATGCACGATAAATCTGAAGGAGAGTTCGGTTCGAGCATTATTCGGTGAGAAATCGTTCCGTTCGATTAAACGTGCGTTATTTGCGGGAAAGAAACCTCCTTGCGGCCAAGGTGAACTTTAAATGGCGTTATGAAAGGAATATGTATATTAATATCAATGTTCTTAGACCTTTCTTATGTAAAGACCTCCGGATGACAACAAGATACTTGGAACGTTTAATATTTAATTAGCAATCGTGAAAATATTTCACTTTAAATTAAACGTAATCGTCAAGGATCTTCTCCTTTCATTTGCGATGATCTAATAAGTTAAGAAATTAACTGTATGATAACTATATAATTCGCTGTAAAAATGATTCTACAGGGTGTCCCACATAAATGGGAACACCTAAATATCATTCGTATTTACAGTCCTATCAGAAAACTTCAGAGGACAAAGTGACACTATTGCAGGGAGGCTATATAATGGTGAAGAAAAAAATTTTTTATGTCGTGTTTTTTAATGAAATTTCAAGGTAGTTTAAAACTTACGAGTTTCAGCAAAGATTGCACGTTGTTTACGTCGGGTTGACCTTTACATATCATAATAAATGTTCGAAATGTTGACCATCCTCATTTATGCAATGTTGCAATTTTTTAATAAATGATCTTTAGGCACTGTCGATTTCCTGAGACGTAATTGAAGCACATGCTGCAGTAATCCTTTGCCGCATATCCTCTGGCGTTGTGGGTTTACACTACCGGTATTTTTAAATTGTTTTAACACGACGGAAAATGCGCGTAACGAAAGACAAATACGGTTCACAAATTTTTCACGATACAAACGTACTGCTTGTCTCAAAGATTGGTGGCTTTCGCCATAAGTGAAAACCATATCGATTCGTTCCTGTACAGTATAACGCATTGTTATCACTTTCACGTTTCGAACTCGAATAATGCAGAAGGAACAACGTACTTATTCTAATCTATTAACCTTCTGCTAACGATCTCAATGATACATACTCTAAAATAGTACGCTGTTTACTATGAAAACTCTTTCGAACATTTATTATGATATGTAAAGGTCAATTCGACGTAAACAACGCGCAATCTTTGCTGAAACACGTAAGTTTTAAACTTCCACATTTCATCCGCTTCAACATGATTATTCTTGCTCAAGGTCATTTCAAGGTCAAAAAGGTGGTATCCACTAAATTCAGTTTTTTATTGTTTATCATGCTATTATAAGAAAAATATACTACTCCATTTAAAAAAACATCGGTGACCTTGAAATTTCATTAAAAAACACGACATAAAAAAATTTTTTATTCACCATTATATTGCCCCCCTGCAATAGTGTCACTTTGTACTCTGAAGTTTTCTGATAGGTCTGTAAATACGAAAGATATTTAGGTGTTCCCATTTATGTGGGACACCCTGTATATTAAATATAGCCATACATACTCCAAGTGTCGTATTATTTATCTATATTTAACTCTTAGACTATAAACATGTTGACTGTATGTACTTTCAAACCATAAAAGGCGGATTTTAAGGTGGACCGCCATTTTGCACGAGTTCTTATGCTTTTGCACTCAAAGCTGTTTTAACTTCGAAACCTAAAATATTCGTGTTGCACATGGTACATTTCCGTTCATGCATCCGAAGACTTGTTACTTTTCCGTGAAACAAATATATTTTTATCTATTTTTGAGATAAGAACAAAGCAGATGTAAAAATTGTATGAAATAATAGCATGGAAATTTTTAGTGGTGCCTCAGATTCACCATCTGAGTACTAAGGGTTAAAAAAATCTGAAAACATTCATACTTTTCGATATTCTCAACTGAGATTATTACAATGATTATGAAAAATAATCTGTTGTAATATTTACATTCTAAACAGTCTAAAACAGAACACATGAATTTTCTAGACCCTCTAATACTCTAAAAGTAAAAAATGAATTTTTGGGAGACTATATTCATTGTACCAAAAGTTAAGATCTGTAAGATGCAAGAAAGTTTGAAGGTCTTCTCTTCACATATTTGAAGCTTTCAATTTTCAGTGTGTTTGCATGAATTACTACGATTTTATCAGACTACATTCGTTGCACCAAAGGTGAAGATCTGTAAAACAAGAAAGTTTCAAGGTCTCGGCGTATATTTGGAGCTTTCAATTTTTAGTGCATTTACGTGAATTACTACGATTTTATGAAATGTTTGAGGCTGCTGGTTCGGTAACCAAAGTGTTAAGTTGCAAAAGAATAATATTTCTGAAGAAAAGCATTAGTACCACGCTAGAGAGCTCTAAAGACACCTTGAACTATTTTCGCATTTACGAGTTGACGCAAGAAAGAAATAAAAATACTATTCATAGATATAGCGTCGATGCTTAAATTCCTTTTCGAAGGGTCGTTTGGAGTAACAGGACACAAGGTGACAATGATGTGTGCATGACGCTCTAAACGCGCCTTAAGCCTCGAGACTTTCGTCCGAAATACGTGGCAACCGTATTTCATCGTCCAAACAGGCAGGCCGAAATTACAAGGAGGATGAAGCGCATATCGGTTCTACGATAGCTTTTTTCTTCGTTTCCCCGTCGAACGTTCAAAAATATTGCGGCAATCGTAACGAGGCAACGACAAGATGATGATTTACGTGTCGATTAATGCACGGTTACAGTGACAGCAGAAAAATAAAAACGTCTGATAAATAACTTGAGAGGCGTCGTACCTACGACCGTTTAAGCAAAAGGGGACATCGCTAATTCCCGAAGTGTTACAAGCGAATGCAAGAAATAATAGCATTTCTGTCTGAAGAACTAACATCGTTTACTATTGTCACGGTGTACGATTTATGATACGATGGCTGGTAATGAGAAAAACTCATTGAATATGCAAAAACGCGTGCTCGGCGATGCAAATAAATTTTACTGTCAATAATGTTGTAGAAAACGTGGAGATCGAAAAGATTGTTTCTATTCAGCTTGGCTGAAGTTTTCATTGAAAACATTTTGCTTTACACAGTTGTATGACAGTTTTATGATATTGTTATTTATAGGCATACTACAAATCATTCAAAGACATTTTTTTCCACTTAATTGTTCCAACATGTCCGTAACATTACTGCAAATTTTTAGTGGAAATAAGAACTGTTTATATCAATCGCAACAGACAGAAACCAGATATATTTTCGAATTCCTTTCACGAATAATATTAACAATGTTACTAGGCCTGTAAATATGAAACCGGAATTTGCCCATACGCGGAGCTAACTGTCAATGTAGTTACCGTCAAATCACGTCGTTGAAGCCATTTTCTGGTTTTGACATTCGATAAAGATATTCAACTCACAACCATACAAGTTTCATACAACAGGATAGTTGTCAATAGCATTGAACATGTCGAATTTTGTGCCTGCAAACTTAGATTTGCGGACGGCATTGGTTTTCTGTTACCATTTCAAGAAAACTGTTGCAGAATCTCATCGAATGCTCGTTGAATCTTGCAGTTACCATCAAACCACGTCGCTGAATTAATTTTCTTGTTTGGACATCTGATAAAGATTTTCAACTCGTAACCATACAAGTTTCATACAACAGCATGGTTTTTAACACTTTAATTGCCATGTCACCCATGTATGGATGACAGAATTATTTGTCCATGTTTAAAACGCAATTTGAACACTAATACATTCGTTGCACTCAATTTAGTTGATATTTAAAGAATACGAAAAAGACGAAGAAACAACTATACGTTTTAAGTTGTCCACTATTGTTTCATCAAATAAATTACTTTGATTTATTAGAATGTTCGAGGTTGTTAGTTGGGCAGTTTAAGTGTTAATATCGTTGAAAACGTCAAATTTTATGGCTGGAAACTACGATTTGCGGACAGTATTGGTTTTCTGTTACCATTTGAAGAAAAGTGCTGCAGAATCGCATCGAATGCTTGACAAAGCTTACAAGTTACCTTCAAACCGCGTCGTTGAAGCCATTTTCTTGTTTGGCATCCGTCAAAGATTTTCAATTCGTAACCATGCAAGTTTCATACAACGGCATATTTTTTAATAGCGTTGAACATGTCGATTTTGTACCTGGAAACGTACCCATTAGACTTGACTCTATCTCAGACTCTATCTCTATCTGGTTTGCCTCAAAAAAGGAACAGCCTGTTTGGCGTGGCATTCAGAAATTGTCAGAGAGGTGGGAATATGTATAATTTTGTATCATTTCCATACAATACACCTCTATTACTTGGTACTGTTCCGTTTTCAATGGTACCTACTCGTTTTTTAGAATAAAATACTCGGTCTATTCGCAACGGTGGAAGTAAAGTGGAACCGGAAGTAAAGTGTCGAACTTGTTTTAGATCGAAGCAACTGTTCGTGAAAAGCGTTTGAACGGCAAATTCTGAGATCAGGAACTCGGATAATCGAGTTTCTGCGACGCTTCGAAAATTGTCAATTTCTGTCGACGTTTTCGGGCAAATTGTGGCGTGCCGAGAGGCAGTGAACAGCCTAACAAGAGTCTTCGACAAATGAAGAACTACCGAAACCCCGTTACACACTCGAGGTACAACTAACGAGACAACGCTCGGTGTCTGGAACAATGGCGTGCGAAATAAAATTCGCTGGGCGTTGGAGGAGGGACAGAGGGTCAGAAAGGAAGAGAGAGAGAGAGAGAGAGAGAGAGAGAGAGAGAGAGAGAGAGAGAGAGAGAGAGAGAGAGAGAGAGAGAGAGAGAGAGAGAG
>CM052093.1:4947610-4972058 GCA_028453745.1 Agapostemon virescens | reverse complement strand
GCAAAGCTGTTTGTAGGATCAATCCCCATGAAAACGCGGCGCTAATGAGTCATAGTTACGACTTGTAAAGAAATTTTCTGCGGCACTGGTACACGGGAACGGCGCTACGTTACGTGACAGCGCGCGGTCAGTTGATTTATGAGAAACTAGACCGATAATTAGAGGCTTAACGGTACTTGTCGCCGTGAATTTTTCGCCGGCACGGCGGCGGGCTCTGTCGCGGGACACCCGTGACACGGATTCGAGAGCGGTTCGTCGATTTCACGATTGAAAGCCACTGTTCACCGCGATTCGTAACGACGTAGCCGTTTCTTACTTCCGGCAAACAGTGCATGAAAGCTTGCCACGAATTTGTCCGGCGACCAGGTCGACGAACAATTCGACAAGTCGACGTCGCCACGCTGACAATGATTAATTCCCTGCCGATCTTGGCAGCCGATACACGACGCGGACAGGGGAAAAGAGACGGAGAGACCCCGCGTCTACGTTACGCATCGGAACTGCAAAAATACCCGTCGTTCCCCTGTCAAAATTATTCGATCCTAGAGAAACGCTGCACACGATCTATCAGACGGAGAAAGTTCCGAAGAATTCCGACGATAACGCTTGGCGTCGCTGTGATAAACGACCCGTTTCGAAATTTTTGAATTAGCGAGAGTTGCGGCTGAAAATGTTGTAAGAATTTCCCACGAACGTGTCTCCGAGGAGATATTTCTCGATGTTGTGTTCCAGTTAGGTTTTTCCACGTTGCTGTTTAGAATTGACATTGTTTTGATAGGAATTCTGTGTTCGTATTCGATACGAAACCTGACAGTATCGTATCGCGTCGCCGACTTCATCGTACAATTACTGAAATTGTAAAGAGAATTTTATGGAAAATGATTGGTAAGGTTCCATTAGACCATCGCGTATTGTATTGTATATTTATATAATTTTTAGAAAGTAATTCTTGCGACGGCAACACCTATGGTTGCGCGTACGTCACTGTGCCCGCAATAAATTAGTCAGCATACCCGAAAGGAACGCAATAAATCACTTAAATCGGCTCTGAAGAGGGACACCACGCGCGATGCACAGAACGAAACGACAGACAACTAACAATGAATCACGATATTACTTCATCGATGGATTCCCACTTCTTCAGGCATACTTCTCCCATCACATCTACAAAGAATTAAAAAACGTTATATTCGTTCACCTCAAACTACACAACACCAATCACGATCGAATCGAGGCGACGACAGATAAAAACGTGACAAGACTCGGACAGACCTTGAACATCATACTGAAACGTGAATAACTGAGGATGTTGAATATTACTGAAATCGTGAACAAACAAGGCAGAATTTGAATATCACAGACATCGTGAACAACCATGACAGAAGTTGAATATTATAGAAATCGTAAACAACCAAAACAGAAGTTGAACATCACAGAAATTGTGAACAATCAAGACAGAAGTTGAATATTATAAAAATCGTGAACAACCAACACAGAAGTTGAATATTATAGACATCTTGAACAACCAACACAGAAGTTGAACAGCATAGAAATTATGAACAACCAAGGCAGGAGTTGAATATCATAGGAATCGCAAACAAGCAAGGCAGAAGTTGAATACCACAGACAACATGAACAACCAAGACAGAAGTTGAACATCATAGAAATTGTGAACAATCAAGACAGAAGTTGAATATTATAAAAATCGTGAACAACCAACAAAGAAGTTGAATATTATAGACATCTTGAACAACCAACACAAAAGTTAAACATCGCAGAAATCGAGAATAACCAAAACAGAAGTTAAACATCATAGAACTGGAGACCAATCAAGACAGAAGTTGAATATTTTAAAAATCGTGAATAACCAACACAGAAGTTGAATATCACAGAAATCCTGAACAACCAAAACAGAAGTTGAACGCCATAGAACTTGTAAACAAGCTAGGCAGAAGTCAGACATCACAGAATATACGAACAACCAAGGCAGGAGTGAATATCATAGGAATCGGGAACAAGCAAGGTAGAAGTTGAATATCACAGAAATCGTGAACAACCAAGACACAAGTCAGACAACACAGAATTTACGAAGAACTAAGACAGAAGTTGAATATCATAGAAATCGTGAACAACCAAGCAGAAGTCGATCATCACAGAAATCGTAAACAACGAGCCTAACAACGAAACCTAACGTGCTAGATCGATTGCGAACATCATTTATTTGGCACAGCCATAGAAACGCGACCATACAGTTAGTCAGAAATCGCGAAAAACACCAAAACTGCAAGCATTGTAACTTAGCGTAATAAAGTATACATATGTTTATTCCGTATACTTTATTACGCGACTAAGGTGTTCAGTGACATCTTACGCACACTGAGAAGAAGATCGTGCAATCATGCTACCTTCGTATACAGTAGTAAGAAAATTATATCGTACCACGGTCTTTTATCATATCGTTATCGAAATTGTAAAGACGATTTCATGGCAAGTGAATTATATTGCAAATTTCAATAATTTTTATAAAGTGACAAGAAACAGTAATGTTTAATGCTCTGTAGAAATGGTGTTGCAATTATAAAGACGATCCCGTGGCAAATGAATTATATTACAAATTTCAATCATTTTTACAAAAGTGCTAAAAAATAGTAATTTATAATGTTCTGTAAAATTAGTTTTAATAAAATATTTTCTTCCGTCACCGTTTGGCTATTTCATATAGTTCCCACGATATTTCACTGCTCCATATTAGGTGCTGATCCATATCAAGTACAGTTTCTCTATACAATGTACAGTGTACACCATTGTACCCGCTTTTTTATAGCTTGAAGGGCTCTTGTTCGCGAAAGCTCAGCTTCAGCTTGCGTGGGGTGGTTCTAGACCAAGCGTGTTCAACTCGTAACCCTCGGAACCATGTCACAGCAGTAGTGGCTCTAAGTCGATGTGCTTCAAAAAAGAAAAAAAAATCGAGAACCGCATAGACAGGACCAGACAGTGTGGTAATATCCCTTGTTATCTTTGACTTATACCATAGTTATTGCTCTCTAGTTCATCCTGTATATCGGCGACTTTCTACGCGCGAACAAAAAGCAAAATAGAAAATGCCTTGGGCTAGTCGCCAAACAAAGTAACCTGACACTTTCAATTTGCCTCTAAGCTGTATACAGAAACCTAGACTGTTCTTTAAAATGTGACGCTACGAATGGAACATACTTCGTTGGTTTAAAGTACAGAGCAAAATTGAGCGAATTATTGTTCTAGGATCTTTTATGCTATTATTTCTGAGGAGCTTATCACGGTTAAATGAATTCTATATATCATTTATAGATGTTAGACAATTTTGATTCCGTATCTTTTTGAACAAGATTGAAATTAATGAACCTTTAATTCACCTTTCGTTCATATAGGACAACAACCGAAATAAAATTCAGCAATTTCTGCGAGGCAAGGCGGTCAGCATCGGTCACACTTGGTGCGCAGATGTCTGGGACGTTTATGACGCGCAAGCCAGTATGGTCGTTTTTGAGGAAACAACATTCTGCAATTAGTCACATCCAAATTTCTGCACGCCCTCGACGGCCAATTGCGCGTCATAAACCGAAATCTCCAGACGGTCTGGTAGTCCGATCCCAACGGCCACCGTCCAGGTACACCGAGGACCAAACCCAACGGAAATTCCGCCATATTGCCAAATTGCGGTACTGACGCAGTCAGCGTGGACTGCGCTTCGAACACACGGATACGTTAATTCCTCAAGAAACATATCTAATTGGCCAAGTTCGTTAGTTTAATTAAATTACTTACTTTGTAAGTAACTTAACGGTCAGAAGTGGACCACCATAATATTTCAGAATATACAAAAATATACTATAATAACCAAGAATATTGTAGAATAACGCCGAATATACCAACATATGACATAAGATACGTGAATATACAATAATATTCTAGAATTTACCAGGAAATACAATAATATATTAAATGCACCAGGATATACAAGAATTGACTAATAGGTACTAGAATGCATCATAATATGCCGGAGTATACAAAAATATACTAGATTATCCCAGAATACACTAGAATAAAGGAGAATATTCCAACATATGACATAACATAACAGAATATACAAGATTATACTAGAATGCACAAGTATACACAATAATATTCGAAAATGCACCAGCATATACAAGAATTGACTAGGATGTCCAAGAATGCACCATATTATCACAGAGTATACAAAAATATACTAGAATATCCCAGAATACACTGGAATAAAGCATGTACACCAACATATGACATAACATAACAGTATACAGGGTGTCCCACGCAACTGGAACAGGCTGTACCTCCTAAATGGTTGAGAATAGAAGAAAATGTTATAAGTAGAAGTTAAATGGTATCAGGCGGTGCATAATATGCAACTAATTTTATGCACTTTTGTGCATCGGTGCATCAGAAAAATGCAATTGCATATTTTTTTTAAATAGAAACCTATATTTTTGACTGCACCAATTGATGCAGTTTCTTGTGCTCTACATAAAAATACTAATATACTTATGCCCTAAACTTATTCGTTAAGAAGTTATCGAAGCTAAAAGTTCTCTGAATTATTTCGGTTTCTCGGCAAGTGTTCCGGAGTACCTACGTTACAACAAGTGTTTAAACGGTCCTCCATTGAAGTCCAAACATTTTTCCATCCGCTTCTTGACGTTACGCAACACATTCCTGATGTCTCTTTATGCATCCCTTATTAGTCAAAAATATAGGTTTCTATTTAAAAAAAATATGCAGTTGCATTTTTCTGATGCAGCGATGCACAAAAGTGCATAAAATTAGTTGCATATTATGCACCGCCTGATACCATTTAACTTCTACTTATAACATTTTCTTCTATTCTCAACCATTTAGGAGGTACAGCCTGTTCCAGTTGCGTGGGACACCCTGTATACAAGATTATACCAGAATGCAGCAGGATACACCAGATTAGACTAGAATACACTAGAAGTCATCATAATATTTCAGAATACACAAAAACATGCTAGAATAACCAAGAATAGACTAGAATAACGCCGAATATACCAACATATGACATATGATACTAAAATATATAACAAAATGCTAGAATGTACCAGGAAATACAATAATGTATTAAATGCACCACGATATACAAGAATTGACTAGTAGGTATTCGAATGCATCATAATATGCCAGAGTATACAAAAATATACTAGAATATCCCAGAATACACTAGAATAAAACATAATATATCGGCAAGACCGTTAAGTTACTTACAAAAAGTTGTAGACAATATGCCTAAGAGGTCGCGACACATAATTAAAGCTAAAGGCTATCCAACAAAATATTAATTATTGCTTATGTTAATAATTTTCATGTTTAAATGTTATAGTTTGTCAAGCGTCCGAATATTTTTGCGACGATAAATTTCGACATAATTTAGTTCACTGTTTCGTATTAAGTATGTGCAACGAACAAATAAAATTTATGTTATTACAAACTACAATGAATGTTGTGTTATATTATAAAACAATAACTACAAATTTACTATTCCGAATGATCGAAACTAGCAACAATTTTGTTAATAGCACAATTTCCGAATATTAACACTTTATCGACCGGAAGCCTATTATTAGGCTTTTCAATATTCGCGCTGTATCAAAATGAAGGTTAAAATTCTATTTTTACATTCCAATTTGTAATAACATTATTAGACAATATTATTGGGGATGCATTGTTGATCCGCAATAAAAATTGCTGTCAGTGTTTTAAGACCTATTAAAAAATTCTGAAATAATCGCCGGTCAATAAAGTGTTTATACAGTCCGCGACAATAGAATAGCACACCTTCTAAATTTCGTAGTGTTTTAAAAATAGAACAGAAATGAGAGCGTTCAATCCATATGCTTCTTGAGTTACTTCTTATATATCCATCTTAGTGACTTTGACACGTAAACACTGCCCCTAAATTCTTAGAATCGTTGTTTTCTTGTTTTCTCTCACTTCTCAGTTGAACACGAGCAAAAGAAGGTGGCTAAGTATTTGATATATAGTGTGGTGAATTATTGCGGAAAACTTCTAAAAAATGGGTCGTGGAAAGAAGTTAACAGATAATGAAATGAAAACAATTGTGACACTATCTAACGAAAATGTTTCTATTTCAAAGATTGCGAAAGTAATTCATAGAAGCCGGAAGGTTGTCATGAATTATTTGAAAAACCCCGAGAAATACGGTAATACAAAACGTCCTGGACGACCTGCAGCACTATCAGCACGAGAGAAACGTGCTATTCTAAGGACAGCATCGAATGCACCAATGACTACCAGGCAGATTGCTGAAGCAGCAGGCGTACAAACAAAGGTCAGAAATGTGCAACGTGTCCTGCAAAGATCTAAGCACCTGCAGCGAAGGAAGCTTAAAAAAACCCGCTTCTAACCGAAGCGCATAAGAAGGCAAGGCTGCAGTTCGCAGAGCAACATGCTCACTGGAAGAAGAAGTGGAGAAAAGTCATGTTCACCGACGAAAAGAAATTTAATCTCGATGGACCTGACGGGCGGAGTTATTATTACCACGACTTACGTAAAGAAAAAATGTTTTTGATCCGTCGCCAGATGGGTGGCGGAGGAGTCATGGTGTGGGCCGGTATCGGCTACCATGGAAAGACGGATATTAATTTTATCAGTGGAAAAATGAACAGCGTGAAATATCTAATGTTAATCCGTGAACAAATAACCACACACGCAACCAGAATTTCCGAGGAAAAACACATATTCCAGCAGGATAATGCAGCGGTTCACACCGCAAAGGTTGTGAAAGCATTCTGCGAGACGGAAAATATTAAAGTCTTGCAATGGCCAGCTCGTTCCCCTGACTTGAATATTATAGAAAACTGTTGGGAAGACCTTGCTAGAGCAGTTTATGCTAAAGGGAAACAGTTTAATAACGTAAACGAATTAAAAGAGTGCATTGCACTCGAATGGGAACGAATGAAGCAGAAAAGGATTAAAAAATTATTCAAGTCGATTCCAAAGCGAATAATTTCGGTTATAAAAAACTCTGTAGGATCTACAAAATATTAAATATTGAGTTCCCTTCGTATGTATGCATAAATGTTAATTAATTGCAATAATGTGGTATTATTTTGTCGCACAGGTTTAAGATATATACATTTTTGCAGATGAAACAAAAAGGACCGTCCTTGTATATAGAAACTTAGCGCTATTTGGTGTTCAACACTTATGTGTACCTGTCTACATATTCAAAATTATATTTTTATACTTTAATAAATAAGAATTAACAAATTTTACGGGGTATGTTATTCTATTGTCGCAGACTGTAAGAGTCACTGTAGATAGTTCTTAGGCGAAGGTCTGTCAGCGATGAGGCTCCCAGTCAACGAGGATCAGTAAAATACTAGTTCGGTCCAAGGTTAATGAATTTGCTACTCGTACGCTGCTGGTTCACCTATCGGAGTGCCCAAAAGTTTTCCGCTAGCGAAGCCACGCCCCACGGGAGCCTTATCGTGGGTAATCCGCGATATCTATGTGAGCGAAACACTATCACGAGCCGTCTTTACGGGCCCATCTTGCAGAACGGTTCGGTCCCCACTCTTTTATGTCTTTGACTGTTCGCGTGACTCGCCGGCTGGCTCGCGAGCCTCGAAGAGGGCTCTTGTTTGCGAAAAACCTACTCGAACAGGCCTGATCTAGTCGCATGTCCCGATCGGAAAAATCGTGATCCTCGGCGTTTGGTCGGGGGTCCGGTATACCTTGCGTGCTATTTTAAACGGTACGTTACGTGAGACACGCCGGCGTATATACACATGCACGTGTATATCTCATTTGAATATGCGTACACGCAACACGGAGCTCCGTCCTGGCCCTGGATGGCGGCGCTTCGCGACACGCCGACTCCGTTTACTAATGAACTGTATTATTCGTAATATATACCAGGGCGGATTTGCATTAACACGGCTTTTATTGCATTTCATTAAATCGTATTTTAGGCGTACCACCGGGCACCGCAAACAACGACGCCCCGCGTCGTCCCTCCAGAGTTCGTCGATCTTCCGACGAGATCCTCTTTAATCTTGACTAATTACATCACGCCGAACCGATAAACGAGGAATTTCTATACTACTGTTCGGTATAAGCGCGTAAATCCCGTTTCGCGTCATCGGAGATGATTACAGAGCTTGTTTAAATTAGTTGCGGTTCTCTTCGGGCGAACGATCTACCGACGGTGCGTTTCGCGGAGAACTGGACCACCCTGTTTTCATGCAAATTCGTTTCAGAGACGCATTCGCATAAAGGCCGAGGCAAACAGTTATCCTCTGTGTGTGTGTGTGTCTTGATGTTTTATTTGTAACTATATCTACTGTGAATAGGTGTTTTGCAATAAGTGCAACGAACTTCATGAAAACATGTTTTAGACTGTTCATTGACTTTTCTGATTCTTTACCTTACAATCATCGAAATTATGTAATTGTCTTCGGAGGAATCGATTCAATAGATTTGTTTATTCGTTCATAAATTGTAAATAGAATTGCTCAAAATGCAAATCTATCTTTGTCGTTTTAATAAGTGTTCGAAGTGATTTATAAGCGTCGTATTAAAGATAGACTTATAAAAATGCCACGATTTAATTTATTTAATTAATTTTCATTACAAAGTATCATTGAACCCTTCACTCTAACCCCTTATCTCTCAAGGATTTTCGGTGTCAGACGAGATTCGTTTTAACCCTTAACGCTAAACCTAGCGAGCTATAAAATTGACTGGAAAATGTAGCCTCGTAAAAATGACAAGATTCAATTTATTTAGACTTTGTGCGATTTTTATTAAAATATGTGGTTGAATAAAGAAGCGTATGAATTAAATTTCTGTGAAGGCAATTTTGTAACTTCGATAATTGTTAAATAGAAACTGTGGAAAGGGTCATTTAACCCTGTGTGATAGTATTAGTGTTTTTATCTGTCGAGCATTTCCGATGTCAGACAGGACTCGCTTTAACCCCTAACGCTGAGCCTACAGAGCTATAAAAGTAAGTGGAGAATATGGCCTCATAAAAATGACAAAACCCAATTTATTTAGATTTTGTGCGATCTTTATTAAAATTTATAATTGAATAAAGAAGCGTATGGATTCAATCCATATGAAGGCAATTTTATAACTTCAATAATGGTAAAATGGTAACTCTGAAAAAGATCATTTGACAATAAGTTTAGTGTTAACTCTTTGCACTCGAAGCTGTTTTAACTTAAAAACCAAGACATTCCTTCTGACCTATAGAATATTTTCATTCTACCTGATCTATTTTATCTTATGGATATAGCTTCTTTTATTGTTACTCGTTCTTACAACAATTAAATTTTTATCGTAATTAAATTTACAGCAGTTGAATCGTTTACCATTATACATGACGGTGTGGCAAGTTTTAGTGATGTCTCCAGTCACCTCGGAGTCACAATTCGAGTGCAAAGGGTTAACATCATTTCATTTGCTTTATGTAGTGTATACTTTACTGTTGACATGTGTAGAATTTTAAAATATCAATTACACTATCGTCATTGTCTTTTCTTATGTTTTAGCACTCGGTAGTCATCAACGAACAGCAAGTTGGATTCAAAAGAGAACAATAAGAATCATTTGGCCAAGTTTTCAACCGATAAACTACAGAAGTTCTATCCCGATGGGATTATGGCTCCACCCCAAAAATGGTACAAAATCGTAGATAATAATGGCCAATATATACTTGAATAAAATTCACTTTGAATACTGTTGGAAAATAGTTTTACGGGTATTCAAAGTGACCGCCATAAATGGCGCCTGCGATGCTCATTACTTTTATACTTCCGATTGTTTCGCATGTGTGCTGTTCGTTCGGTCCTGTCCTGGCGTGCGTTACGACCACGTTGTTCCGTCACGTAATTTTGTAAACCACACTATCTTATATATGTTATAAATAAACTTTCTGTGAATGTTACTTAAGTGTTAAGTGCTTTGGTTTACCCCCATAAAAACCTAACAAATACAAGAAACATTTAACAAAAAAATTACAAAAATCTCTCAATACTTTTCCAACTATCCAATATTTTTGTACGTGCTCATTGATGTTTACTCTCTATCGATGAGCACTAGTATAAGTTCTTCTTATTTTAAAGCTGCTCCTTCCATTTTTATAAGTTGGATAACTATGTGTCGTACATTTTAAATTAAAAATTTTTGTTTCATCAAATAAATTACTTTGATTTTGTGGAATTTTTGAGGTTGTTGTTGTGGCAGTTAAAGTGTTAAAAAAGAAAAATTTGATGGATTGTATTTCCATCTGCGAATCATTGCTCAATCGTAAAATTGAGAGATCTTGACTGGAAAGTTTCGATGCATCCACCGTATATCCCAGACCTTGCACCATCAGATTATCATTTGTTTCGATCTGTGTAAAACTACCTTGATGGAAAATAATTGGCTTAAAAAAAATACTGTGAAAGTCACTTGGCCAAGTTTTCAACCGATAAACCACAGAAGTTCTAACCCCGATGGGATTATGGCTCCACCCCAAAAATGGTAAAAGATCGTAGATAATAATGGCCAATTTATATTTGAATACAATTCATTTTGAATACAAGAAACATTTAACAAAAAAATTACAAAAATCTCTCAGTACTTTTCCAACTATCCAATATTTATGATCTAATGCAAAATAGTCGGTTCAGTGTCGCGTAATAAAAATTTCGCCGACAGCATCGCAAGCGAGCAAAGTGTGCAAAAGTGAATCTCCGGCGTGCTATTCTCGGTGTCGGCAGATCGCAGGGCGAATGTGAAATAAAAGAATGTTCGCTGGATATTTTTTTTTTAATCGTTCGTTAATACGTTATCGCGTTATCGTTTAACGCGACTCGTTCAGTACCTATTGACTCGTTCGGCCGTGTACAAGCTGGCGAGGGTTCGTTACGAACGTGCTACGCCCCGGCACCGTTTCGCGCTAGATTAATGGCACGCTTTCGATTTAAATAAATCAAGGGGGTTGCCCGTGTGCTATCGTGTTCTTCCCGCGTGAATATACGCGCCGTAAGGGCCTGCTATCCGGAGCCTTGGTCTACTCACGAAGTCATCCGCACGCAACCACCGGCGTGCTGCTGCTGTTGCTGTTGCTGCTGCTGCTGCTGCGAGAACCCGCTGCTCTGATCACAGCCGCATTCTTGAAGCAGTAACAAAATTAGAGACAGTACTATTACGGGGCATAAATTAAGCCCGGCAATTTCGAGGTCAGCAACGAGAGGGAGAACGAGTTCCCAGAGCTCGGCACTGTTCTAGTATCGACGTCTCGATCTAAGCAAGGATGCTTCCCTCTCGAGGCCTCCCGATAACCGAATTTTATTATAACCAATTACCTTCGTAATATTGAAAGTATAATATTGTCTAGATTGTAGATTTTTCTGTAAACTAATAATAGTTTGCATTAATTATAGAATACAAGAGCCAAGTAGATATAGCTGCCTCCCTTTAATACTTTCTTGTAAAAGTTATCAGGCAAATCAATTTTTCTGATTTCTTTTAAATTAGTTTTTTGGTGATATCGTATTTGTGTAATACAGCGTTTTGAGAATGGTCGATGAAAGTATCAAGAGCACCGCCACGAATTGCCAGGCACCGTCTTGCGAGGGTTGATAGATTTTAAATGTTTCAGTTTTGCAACTGGTAATGTCTTTAAAACTATGCAACAACAATGGCGATTTTGATTATAAACCGAAGAGCCACCCATGGAAATGTAGTGCAATTTTTAATTTTGGGCTTAGTTTTCAGAGGGAAAATCTAATTACTGTTTGGCACACTGTGTCATGTTTTAAATAGTTTTTAAAAATACATGTTACTATTTAAAATCAAAACCAGTACCTTGTAATTTGGCGAGACCACGAGCAATGTACGAATACGAATTCCTGCTTTGAATAAACTAAGAGTGAAAGCGTTTAGGCTAACACCTTGACTGATTTATGGCCCACATGTAAGTCATTATTTGGATGAAGAAAACCATGACCCAACCAAGGATCAAATTGGTTTGAACTAAAACAACCTTGACCTATATTCGTATGAACAGATCGTGTTAGTTTCGACTTAGTTGACGTCAATGACGGACGAGTAGTTTGCGTTAGGTTTATAAAGAGTTGTGTCAATATTCGTCTGTTCAGATACCAATTCTCAAATGTTGTCAATTTGTAGTTAGCAGATTTGTTGTACGAGAAAAATGATATTACTTAGCGATGCTGAACAGGTATTTAGAGATTTAAGAATTTTTATGTCCCACATAGTAATTTTCAAAGAAAATCGATTTTATTACTTTACCAATTATGGCATGGACAGAGATACCACTTATTAAGTTTCAAACAGAATATGATTCTATTTAGCGATGATGGAATAGTATTTAAAGATTTAAAATTTTTTATGTCCCATCCAGCAAATTATACAAATATCGATTTTATTACTTTAATTAATCATGACATAGACAAAAATACCATTTATTAAGTTTCAATCAGAATATAATTTTATTTAGCGATGATGGAATAGTATTTAGAGATTTAAGAATTTTTATGTTCCACGTAGTAATTTTCAAAGAAAATCAATTCTATTACTTTAATTAATTATGGCATGGACAGAGATAACACTTATTAAGTTCCAAACAGAATATAATTTTATTTAGCGATGATGAAATAGTATTTAAAGATTTAAAAGTTTTTGTGTCCCACTTGGTCAATTTACAAAGAAAATCTAGTCAATCACATTAATTAATTATGACATAGATAGAAATACTATTCATTAAGTTTGAAGCAGTAATTCGTGGAATTATATAAACATAGATCACGAAACAGAGCATCGAGCAAATTCTTATACTTATTGGTAACTTTAAACGTGTTTTTCGGGTAACAATATTTTTAAAATCGGTTGGTTTGATATTCGACCTTGCATGACCATCAACGGTGACCCGTTGAAGTTGTCTCAACACTGGCTATCATATCGCGATAAAAAAATCTTCAAACCTCCTTTATGCCTCCACCCAGGCAAAAAATGTACGTATCACAATATTCCCCTCTTTGCACCGTGTAAGTTTTACAAGACATTTTTTCATATTATTACAAATAACGACAATATTCAAGGTGGACATAGTTATTGCCCCAGCCTGTGTACTTGCATTGAAATCGATTCTTACGAAGGTAATTCTCTAACTTCGACAATTGTAAAATAAAAAAAAATGAAAAGAATCGTTTGAACCCCTGTGGTAGATTTAGTGTTAAACAAAGATCTATTTAACGACCTTAACATTATTGAAAATTGTTGGGGAAATCTTGTCCGAGCTGTATATGGAAATGGCAGACAATTTGGAAATATTGCCGAATTAAAAAAATGTATTCAAGATGAGTGGAAGCAATTAAAGCAAAAAACTCTATAAATCTTTGCCAAAGAGAATGATGACTGTTATTAAATGTAAAGAAGGAGCCACAAGATATTAAGCATTAAATATCATTCGTTGATTTATTGTTATACATAATTTTAAGTTAACACTTTATCGACCGGCGATTATTTCAGAATTTTTGTAAGGCCTACGATCCATGACTGAAAACTTTTTAATGGGTCCTTCAAGGCTGACAGCAATTTTTATTGCGGATCAGCAATGCATCCCCAATAATATTGTCTAATAATGTTGTTACAAATTAGAATGTAAAAATAGAATTTTAAGCTTCATTTTGACACAGCACGAATATTGAGAAGCCTATTAATAGGCTTCCGGTCGATAAAGTGTTAAATGTGCTATAATTTTGTCCTACTATATTTCCTTAAAAGTTTTTCTTTTTGTGATAAAATTATACAGACTGGCGAAATTTAATTCAATTTCATTTGTGTATGTTTATAAAGGTATTTTACAAGAATGTATAAAAATAAAACGTTGGTTTTAATGTTGAATAAATAAAAATTACGTTAATTTTACAGTGTGCTATCTTTTTGTCCCGGAGTATAATTGCCACAAACA
This sequence comes from Agapostemon virescens, assembly GCA_028453745.1. Classification (NCBI taxonomy): domain Eukaryota; kingdom Metazoa; phylum Arthropoda; class Insecta; order Hymenoptera; family Halictidae; genus Agapostemon; species Agapostemon virescens. The sequence goes on along the minus strand of CM052093.1, from coordinate 4,958,020 downwards.
CGGACGATTTATATTTCCGGTCGAACAATGCGTTCTGCGCGAAACAAGATTGCACCAACCAGCGAGCAACGGTAAAGTGTCACGGTCCGAACCGAACGATTCTTAATTACCGCAATAGGAGATACTCGGCAGGACGTTTAAGCGGCGATTGCGGGTGTGCCTGCGTGTATATCAAGCGGTATCATATCGTAGTCAGGACCTGGTCAGCCGATTTTTTTCGAGTTTCCACGTTGTCGTTGGGAATGCAACGAAATCAGCCGGTTCGCGCGGCCCCCTAATTGAAGATCAACGGTAAAATGCCACCATATGTGTTGGCCGGTAATTGCCGGCCAATAAAGTCAGCTTATCTGATTCCTCGCCGCGCTATGGTTTCTAATTCAACGGTATCGCTCGGCTAAGGCTCGCGCTCGTTAGCCGTGTCTCCGATAAAGAGGAGAAAGAATGGCCCTGGCCGTTGGGTGTTGATCGGCCGCCGGCAAATTAACTGCGACAAATGTTACGTTTCCGTGTACGGACACGATTGTGAGACACGGGGCTTAATTTAGATACAAGCCCGCTACTATGCGGGTACTATGCGTCGACAGAGCCTCGTAACATCCTGGACGCATCAGAGTTCTTGTCAAGCTCGCGGGCGCCCGGGAAATTCGAATTCGAAAGATTCGATATTCGAATGTGCCGCGAATTCATTACAAAATATTTTTATGTTTCTGTAGACGATTCAATTGATAACATTTTTGACAAAAACGCGTCCTCGTTCGTTTTATTCGTTGGACATTGTAAATTTTGTAATATTTTTAAAAGTCCTCGACGGCAAAGGGTTAAAGAGTGCCAAAATACTTTCCGTGAACCACTGTATGGACATATGCTCAGCAGTTCCGCGAAATTCGTACTTTTCTGAATGTTCTCACAGCGGATCATCCTCGTGAGAGATAAACGCAGAGCAACGTGAATATTCATAAGGTCGTTATAACTGTCGCAAATGCTGTTTGTCGAACTGACCGCGGTAAATATGAAAATATCAAAGTAAAAAAAAAAAAGTATCAAAAAAAGAAACCCTCTTAATGTATATTGCGAAACTGTGTAACGTGCACGAACGTGGTCTTTATGGTCTCGCAGATTCGAACGTTCTCGGGTGGTCCGAATTTTACCGGTTCGACGCCACGTTATGCGTCGACTATCTACAGGAGTTGTCCCGCGGGCGATACGTGTTATGCTAATTGTTCCGAATACACTGTCATAAATATTTTTTATTACGTTCCACGGTGGTGGACAAAGAAAAAGTATCGCGTGCGCTCCTCGACGAAACGGAAAGGCGTCTCGTTTCCCAGCGGCGTAACATTCAGCATCCATTACGAAAAGCATTGCATCGCCTCACTACCACGAAACAACTTCAAAATTATTGTTCCAATACGAACGCGCACGGTGAGAAAACTGTCAAACTTGTTTGGCTAATTTATTGCTTCGCTCCGAGCTAAAAAAAAATGTGTACACACTATATAGCCTTGGATCCATATATGTATACAGGGTGTCCCAGGTTTTAATGTTCAAACTTTGTCAGTATATTCTATGGCATAAAGTAAGACAAAAATGTTATGTAAACGTAGGTCATATAGAGCTTTATTAAGAAGTTATAACAAAAATACAAAATAGGAATAGTAATCAACTTGCTGTTACTGTCAGCATTGGCTTGAATAGACCAGCAATATTGTGTTTTTCAGTGTGTTTATGTGAGCTATGTTTACTATTTGAGGTCACCAAACATTCAAACGAATTTTCGCCAGTAATAGCTATTAGTAAGTTGTTGGAGTTCACATAAAAATGCCACAACTATTTACGAATCGAGAATATGCTGATATGCATTTCATGTACGGTTTCTGCAATGCACGGGAATGCGCGAGCTGCTGCAAGTGAGTACCTACGCAGATTTTCTGGACGAAGAGCGCCGGATTACAGAGTGGCCATACATTGTCACCAACAATTATTAACAACAGGACCCTTCAACTCATTTCGCGAAGGAAATGAATTTAATGGAGTTACAGGACAACGAAATCGCACTACAAGAATACTGAATTTTTTTAATAATAATTCAGCAGCGAGTGTTCGTAATGCCTCGTATGAACTACAGTTATCACGATCGACTGTATGGCGAACTCTCCACTCTGATAATAGACATCCGTATCATTCAACAAGGGTACAAGAGTTTCTACCAGTTGATTATGAAAAACGATTGGAATTCTGTCAGTGGTACGTGCGTGCAGTGCAACAACATAATTTGTTTCCACCAAAAGTATTGTGGACCGATGAATCGACGTTTACTAGAGGAAGACTTTTTAATGTGCATAATAATCATGTATGGGCAAGAAGAAATCCACATGTGGCGCAAACAGTTGCTTTTCAACATCAATTTAAATGCAATGTATGGGCAAGCCTATACAATGATATGATAGTAGGGCCTTATTTTTTACCGGATCGGTTGACCTCAACTGAATTTTTGAATTTTCTAAAAAATGAATTATCGTATCTTTTGGAAGATGTGCCATTGTATTCTATGCAAAGGACGTGGATGCAATTGGATGGTTATCCGGCACATTACGGGACACAAGTTCGGCAATGGCTAAATAATCGGTTTCCTCAAAGATGGATAGGTCGGGGCGGGTCAATCTCTTGGCCACCAAGATCGCCCGATCTTACGCCACTCGACTTCTATCTGTGGGGAACTTTGAAAGATAAAGTGTATCAAACATGAATAAATTCACGTCGTGAATTGATTCAAACGATTAATAATGCGTTCAATGAAATGAAAGAGAATAGAAACGAAATTCGCACAGTCACAAATTCGATCTTTGATCGATGTCAATCATGTATTGTCAACAACGGTAGATATTTTGAAATGTATTAATAAACACAGCTTACATAAACACACGGCATGTGCTGATCCATTCAAGCCAATGGTCGCATTCTGTATTTTTGTTATAACTTCTTAATAAAGCTCTATATGACCTATGTTTACATAACATTTTTTCTTACTTTGTGCCATAGAATATACTGACCAAGTTTGAACATTAAAACCTGGGACACCCTGTATATGTTAGTCAAAGGCGGATCAGGTACTAGTGGGAAAGTCTCGTCCTACTGTCCCTCTGTCAGTGAGCGCAGGAGGTACAGCCGCCACAAAATTAATTATCATTACCAGTACTTAGAACATTAAAATTTTTCTCGATTTCATAACTGCAAACATAGCGATGTAAAAGTTGTACGAAGTTTGAACATTAAAACCTGGGACACCCTGTGTATATATATATATATCAAAGTAATAGAAGGAATGTATAGTCAAATGTATCTTTCATCTTTTAATCTTTACGTCAATAATCAAAATTAGATGCTGTTTATTAGGTAATGAGCAAACCAATTTTTTTTAAATCACTCTGCTCGGTAATTTGAAGGAAAAAGTAGAAGTCACAACTTATTTACAACTTGTCTAGCCATTTTTATCACTGTTTTCATGTACACCACATTGAAGAACATGTTTGTTGTTTTTTGAATCATATGAATCTACTAAGCATTTCCTCGAATAAATAATGTAAGATTTTGATTACTAATTCCCTCTTTATTTTTACTTTTAATTAGAAGAATATTAAGGTCCGGATCTAATAGCGATAAGATCATATTTCACCTGTTGAAAATTATTTCACCTGTTTTGTTCCGAATGACTAATTTACGCAGCAGAAAGCTTCGAATTCTTACAGGTAATAGTTGAAATAGAAATGATCCATTAAATCACATGGAATTATTCGTTTTTAAAAAAATCTTGGGGAAATCCTTGGTTGTGAACCATAAATATTCAGAAAGTGGTCGTCGGTAGGTGTTTTCTTTTTCATTTTAAATATTTAATGCAACGTGTCCAAAATGTATGAAGAAATTAAGTGGAAATGAAAAAGTGTGTTGCTGAAAATTATAATTCCGCAGCAGCGAGCAAGTCGTTGAATACGTGAACATTATGAAGGGTTTCGCTAACACGCACTTTTCGAATTTTATTCTCACGAAAATGTTGAAACGAAAGTAACGGTGCTGTGGCTGAAAAAAAGTGTCCTACATATTTTTTCCAGCAACCCTTGAACTCTGACACTTGCGACGTTTCCACTGCCGACGAACGAGACCGCTAGTTTAATATTCTTTGAAGGACAGGGTCTCTATTACGGCAAAAAGCACAATAAGAAGAATGAAAACGGAATATCAGAGATATTGTCAGCGGAACGCGTTCACATTTTTTTTTTCTTTCTTTTTTATTCAACTCCAAGGCTGACGATTGCATTTCAGCCGTAGCAGCGGCATTGCTACGTAAAATGGATTTGAGAACAGAAAGTGATACTTCGTTTCATTGAAAAATGCAGAGAGATACGAACCACAATGCATAATTTCATGTTAAATTCGAGGTAACGTTTGAAAGGATTAACAGGATTTTTATTTTTTACGGTGCACTTTGCAGATAAAAGACTTCCAACAGAGATCCAGATTTCATTTCGCTTAAATGCATTATATACGATGTTGATTATGAAGTATAATTACGTAGAATTCTCATAATCGTATAGACGCGAGCGAAATGTGAGATGATTTTGCACAACTTAACTCCTTGCCATACTATTTTCTTTGTAACTACTATAGTTATTATAACATCTTCGTCACTAAAAATGTTACAGAAGGGAGAAAACAATTTATATCTTTTATACTGTTGCATTTACTTCAGTGCTTAAACATTAATTATAAATTAACAACATTTAATTTCGTCGAAAAAGAAAGGCACAATATTTATATTTGTTAGAATTTCTTTAAAATCTTTATCACGAGTCTGACTCGTTGTAATATGGCAAGGGGTTAAAATTGACTTGCGTGCATTGTCTTATAGAAATGACAAGATACAATTAGAATTTCTGCAATTTTCAAAACAATATATGATTGAATAAAGAAATCTATTGAATCGATTCCCATGAAGACAATTTTATAACTTCGATAACAGTAAAATAGAAAGTTTGTTGATCCACCAGTTAATCCACTGTGGTAGATTTACTGTTAAATGAAAGGTCGCCATTCAAAAACTTTTCGAATCATCACCGACAGGTTTCAGAATCGACTGCAGCACTGTCAAACGCAGCGTTATTTTCCACTTAGCATTTTTCATACACCACGCACTGCCTCGATCGCTCTTTCGAATCGCACACTGTGGGGTCTAACCGATCTAACTTCTACGACTAAATCCAGTACAATACGCACCTTCAAAATTCATGCGAAGTTGCAATATGCATCGCTTAGCTACAAGCTTCGAAAGTGTCAAAAAAGGCAATTTTCCCTTACACCTAATACTTTGAAGAAACCGACAATGTTCCCGCACTGAACATTCGAGTATCGAAATTGTTCGACATTCCGCCGTACCGATTCCACAGGCAATAAAGCCTTCTGAAGTATACTTTCACATCATGTAAGAAGTTTTGTTTGATTATTACCAGGTTTGGAAATTACAGGCTCCAGGCAATCGAACAGCGATTTCCACCCCGGCCGAGTTCGGAGCATCTAATCTCCGAAAGCTTTCTCGGCCGTTGTCTGCGCTGTTTTGAACGTATATTTTCGTCATGCGATTCCTCTGCATCTTACATAATCCCCGTTCCAAGCCCCGTGCCATTTCCGTTCCGCGGTTCCATGTGGCGCGCGGCGTTCGTCGTCGTTTCCTTGTACAACCTCTCATCCTGTACATGGCCACTCCGATGCTCTCTAATCCCGAAGACAATGCTCTCGTTTTCACTCGGACCGCGGAAAGAAACATCCGAGTCGCGAAGTAGGACGACAGAGAACAGCGGTATCGGCTTTCCCTAGAAATTCGTAGGTGGCGAATGACGGACGCGAGCCCGAGCGATCGAGCATAAATTTCGAAACGACGCGACGCCGGTGAGCAGTATCGATTTTCACGTGGGCATTCATTCAGCGGACTGCAACGGACCCAAAACTCGTCACTCATACACTTAGGTGATCGATTTTTCGTCACTTGATTTTTTTCCGGTGTCATGATTTTGGAAGGGAGGGCGAAACTTGGGGAGAAAATAATTTGCGCAATATTTTTCTGGTGTCACAATTTAGGAAAAGAGCGCGAGATTGGTGACGAAATAACGTGGGCGAAATTTATCCTCTTTTGATTTTTTCTGGAGTTACAATTTAGGAAGAGAGGGCGAGACTTAGTGACAAAATAATGTGCACAACATTTTCTTGGTGTCACAATTTAGGAAAAGAGGGTGGGAGTTGGTAACGAAATAATATGGTACAATAATATTTTTTCTGGTGTCACAATTTAAAAAGAGGGGTTATTTCGACTTTAAACTAATTGAGTTAGAATTTTGTTATTAAGGTAATTAAGTATGTCCGAGGGTAATCAGAATTATACAAAAAAGTACAAATCTATATAAGGGTTAATGTGTTACATCAAGTCGTAATTGTATTTAAATTAGTTATATGAAACTTGAATAAGTATCATCAGTTTTTAATTAACTATATAGATGTGTGCGCGTGTGTGACGTTTGATATAGAAGATTTAAATGAGTGTATGCACGCGAGAAGCTACGACCTTTAGTACTTACCGAAGCCATCTGCGTACCCTTATGCAGATAATGTTTGCTGATGATTCAAATTCACATACCTACAAAAGAAAAAAGAGAATAGTATTTTACACAGTTATCGCTTGAAAAGCAAAATAAGATATTTGATAAGCATCGATTATCAATCAAATTTAAATTTCAAATTCGCTTGTTTTTTAATTGATAGTTTCTACGAAGACATTATATGTATGTATTAGGTCATGCCATAAGCACATTCAGCTGTAAGTAATTTTTAAATTTCCCTACAGCTCACTGCAAATGCGCTTAACTATTATTAGCAAAATAAACAAACCATTTGCAGCTTTCTTGATGAAAGGTAGTCACTTTCAGTAAATAGAAAAGTGACTAATTAATATGAATAATTAGTCAATTATCCTCCTTATCAATACCTAAGTACCGAGGTATTTGTACACTTCGAACTGATGTTTTAAGCAATTTGAAAATAGAAAATTTGAAAAATTTTAATAAATTTGCCATAGATTTCTATATTCTTGGACAATCATAAATTATTGGGTGGTCCGGAAAGTTCGTGCCGATTTTAACGCAAGGTTCAAACGCATTTAAGTCTTGGTATATATTTATTAAAAATAAAAATAAATCTACACGAATTTTCCGAACAGCGCAATACATTACATATCAAGCATAAACGTATACACTTAAACTATAAAATACAATCTTATTGAATTTTAAGTTTTGTAAGAAATTTCAAGATTTTATGCAACCGAATTTATTTACGTTACAATAGAATAATTATACAGTAGCGCACGAAAGTATTCGGACACTCTTCAAACCTAAATAACTTTTTCAAAATTGAACCAAACGACTTGACTTTTCTGGAGCAACTAGCAGCATTGATTTACTAAATGATATGCAAAAATAATTTTGAAATAATTCTAATTGGTAGAAATTACGTGGGAAAGTAGAAAAGACATTTCTTAAAACATTTTTATTTCAACTGGTAATGAAAATTTAAAATATGCGTTTTTCAAAATTGTGTTACTTATACACATGCTGAAAATCTCACCGAAATCGATTGACACGGGAAAAAATGGCACGCGTAAAAAGATATAAGAATTTCTGTAGTTTAAGCAGGAACTGATCAAGAATCGTGAAAAATTGCGATTTTCACCATTTTCGATGGCACGTAGCTCGTGTGTACGTCGATCGATTTTAATGAATTTGTATGCATGCGTATAACAACCATTTTGTGTGTAGCTCAAATAAAAAATATTTAAAAAGTTCCTTTTTTATTGGTTATGTAATTCATATCAATTCCAATATTTACAAAATTCATTTCGCATATGATTTATTAAATCAATGCAACTAATTGCTCAAGAAAAGTCAAGAAAAGTCAAGACGTTTGGTTCAATCTTAAAAAAGTTATTTAGGTTTGAAGAGTGTCCGAATACTTTCTTGCGCTACTGTATGCATATTTATCTTCTTAGGAAGGTGCTGAATTTTGTCTAGAAAAATGTGGTATTCGCATAGAGGTTGTTCTTCTGCTTTAAAAAATCCGCTAAATCTTGATCGAAGCAATTATGGTTACTCTTTATGCTAATGTAGCGATTCTTCTCGCTAGCACAGGTTTATAGCGATGCACAGCTGTGAAAACTAACAGCGTTAACAAAAGAATGATTGAAAATGACCTGCTTAGCGAACAATGTACTCTGAAGACTACAGTATCCTATGTGATCGGGAACACTTTAACCCGGAACGCTGCAATTCAGATGGAATCAAACCAAACTGGGTACTACAATCATCAATGGAACGTAAGAATCATGGGATATCCTCTATGTACTCGATGATTTGAATAGGTAATGACGGCGTAATTTGTATTCACCAGCGAAATACGTTCCATTGTTACGTTACTATTGGAAAGTAAGACCGCGAGATTTTCAACAACGTAAAAAACCGCGCACTGTCATTGTTGTTTTTTCTTTGAAGCGTGAAAAACGATTTTCAATAACAATGCACACGTAGTATGCATTCGACGCTTGACAATTGTGCTTCATCCAAAATGTTTAACGAATTTTTAGACGAATAAGCACCAATATGCTGCAAGAAATTGTTTTCTGCCGAGTAAAAAAACCAAGTCGGAGATAAAAATCTATATAAAATTTAAAAGAAGCTTTCGCTTAAACTTTTCCTCGTGAAGAAGAAGAAGAATAATTTACTGTAGTCTTTTTGATATTTGTTATTATGAGTCCAATTTAATTTTATATCGAAAATGGTTAAAGTATATTTTTTCCACGTAAAAATTTTACGTACAATCACTGGTAATACTATTTGGAGACCTTTAACCCTTGGCACTTCAATGACTCCTCTGAAGCGACAATAAAAATTGTCAGACTATTATTTAAAACAATTGTTACATTACAATGTTTGTATTTAAGAAGTTAGTAAAAATTGAAGTGTTGCGCGTATGATTAATAGTAACAAATTTGATATGCACGAAAGAAAGTGAATTGCGTACAATGAAATTTTTCTGGGACAAAAAAATACCTCGGAGTTAGGAATTCAAATTGCTTGGAGTGCAAAGGGTTAAATATTCGACCATACCACGTAAATTTTTGTTTGAGAAATTAAAACAATTCGGATATTGCAATGCGTTCGAATTACAGCGAAAATGTCAGAATACATTTTTTACTACATTTTTACGTGGGTTTATAAATTTATTATAGTTGGCCACAGAAAATCGTGAAAAATTGCAATTTTTACCATAGTTATACGTTATTTGTCCATTGCAACGTCGAACGATTTTTAGAAAAATTTCAAAAGATGCATAATTATCACAAATCTACAAAACGGATATTTTAAACATTCAATGTAGATCCGCATTAAAAAGTAGTCAAGAATTTTTCACATTTTCTTTGTAATCTTTTTAAAACTATGTTCATGTCATGTGTAGTAAACTAATTGTTCTAACATTAAAAAAAAATCCAATATTAACCGTAGGTTTACGGAACGTGCCAAAATGATGTTGTTGAGGGATCCAATGTTTCCACGAGTTATAATTATACCTACGGTACTGTTGAATGTAAAACAGAAGCGAGGCGAATTAATAGGCAATAGAGGTTCGATGGTTACAGCCTACATAATTTATCAATTACTTTAATTATGTTCCATATTACATTAAATTCGGTTATATAATAAAATAAAATATTCTAATAAGTGTATACAGTATATTAACTATTCAATATCATTCAAAAATACACGAGGAATGAATAAACAAATTTATTTCGTTGTGCATATATTATTTAAAAAATAGACAACGTATAGGCACATCCTTGACAATTTTATGAAGAAATACAAGATGAACCTAGCGTTAAAAAAGATACATTTTTTAAGAATGTCCAAATATTAACTCTTGTCACTTCAGCTGACAGTAATGCTGCAAACATTAAGTCAGCGTTCTATTTCAAGAAGTAGACAGCAGCGATGATGAACTTGAAATAAAAAATTACCTCATAAAACGTATGCAACGACTTTTTTCATCACCTTGAAATTAACAAAGTCTGTTTCGAACGATTCAACGTTAAACCTACAACAATGGCTCAAATTACCCTTTTCAGATTATCTATTTTACTATCACTGAAGTTATAAAATTGCTTTCATAGGAGAACGTATGCAACGACTTTTTTCATCACCTTGAAATTAACAAAGTCTGTGTCGAGCAATTTAACGCTAAACCTACAACAATGTCTCAAATGACCCTTTTCAGATTTTCTATTTTACTATCACTGAAGTTATAAAATTGCTTTCATAGGAGAAC
>CM052093.1:4893581-4947600 GCA_028453745.1 Agapostemon virescens | reverse complement strand
ATATGCATCGACTTTTTTCATCACCTTGAAATTAACAAAGTCTGTTTCGAACGATTTAACGCTAAACCTACAACAATGGCTCAAATGATCCTTTTCAAATTTTCTATTTTACTATCATCGAAGTAATAAAATTGCCATCATTGGAAACAATTCAATAGATTTCTTTATTCAATCAGATATTGTAATAATCGCAGAAATTCTAAATAAATTATATCTTGTCATTTGCATAATACAATGTTCGCTAATAAATTTCAATGCTTGGTAGGTATAGTGTTAAAAAAATCACTCTGCAATTTTCTTTGGAGTGATAAGGGTTAATGATTATGCTTTCATTTGCAATTGGAACAAACGAGTCTATTTTCCATGTGCATTCCCTTAATAACTTTAATCCCAGGAGAAGTCGGTTGCTTCCGCGAAATTCTCAAAGTGCATATATAATGAATCAGGAACGCTGGCTCCTTTGTGTAGGATTCAACCTAGAATCGCAGCATCCTGGTGGAAATGAATTACAATCAAGTAATTGGAGGCTAGGCTAGGAGCCATGAGAAGACTCACGACCAAAGGAACTCAAAGAGATTACTCGGCTTATTACCATTCCAGCAGTTGATAGACATACGAACAACGGATTTTCTTGTTTTCGCGGTTTCTTGTGAAAGGAACGCGGCCATCATTATCGCCACGTGTGGGCCGCACCCTTTGGGGTGGTGCAACCCGCCTGAAAGCTATTCTATGGTATCGCATCTAATGGCTTTTAAAACGCGTACCGTTCATGGAAATCACGGTTTTCCAACTCCCTTGATTTCCTTCGAGGTGAAAGTTACGCAATCACGTGATTGCGGATTTTATACATTTCAGGCACACTCGCACCCGTCCAAATTGGAGGCATTAGAAGAACGTGGTCGAGTTTAAACATCGAAAATTGCCTTCACAGGAAAACGTATGCAGCGACTTTCTTCATCACCTTGAAACTAACAAAGTCTATTTGGCTCCTACGACAATGAGCTGAAGACATTTAACACTGAACCTACCACAGCAGTTCAAAATGGTCCCTTTCCAATTTGTTAATTTACAATTATAGATTTTATAAAGTTGCCTTTGTATGGAATCATACTGGATGTTCCAAAAATGTTCCTAAGGTTATTCTAAGAAACTTTTTCTGTTGCAAAAATGACGTACAGTGTTTTACTTGCGAGTTATTAACAAACAAAGATGGACCAATCAGAACGCGACACGGCGGATATGTTTCGACTCGACCAATGGCAACAAGGATGAGGAGGATCCGTCGTCGAACTAGTACCCCGTCGCTGTAGCTGCATTCCTATTGACTCGTGCTTTCCGTTCAGAATTCGAAAACGCAACATCAAATCCAAATGGTGACTCCGAGGCGCCATTAAAAATTGCTGCGCCATTATTTAACTCTTTTCGGTCGTACATCTACTCTCGACCACCATAGCAAAGAACTATACTGATCTTATGCTAAATCGACAAGCTTCGGAGATACGTAGAATTCGAAATAATATTTCACAAATTGTGTTTAAATGTCATTAGGCATTTTCGCTTTTTAAAATATTCTCAAAATAATACTCTAAAATGGCAAAAAGAAAGTTACCGAAAGAATTCATTTTGACTGTTTGAACGCTAACTTTGATATAGGAAGCGATTACGGTTGTTTTGAAACCATTTATACCAGTGATTCTGATAGAAACATAGTTTCCGAGAAAATGAGAATAACGGTGTAAACGATTTTGGAGAGTGCTTCGATATCACACGATGGAGAACTATAAAGTATAATTTTTACATAAAATTCAAACATATTATTGTATTACACATATCTAAAGATTAAAAAAATATTAATAAATGACGCTTTCTCTCATAATCTCGTATATTCTACATTACTATACTTGTCAACTTAACCACAAAGGGTTAAAACAATTTTTACATCACTAAATATCTAAGAAATTGAGAAAAATTTAACTATTGTAAGGACAAACAAAAACCACCATACGTATAAAAGGAAATAAATCACTATAAATATTCTAGGCTCGCAAAAATGCCTTGGTCTTCGACTTGGAACAGCTTCAAGTGCAAAGGGTGAAGGTGTTAAAGTAGCCTTCGCAAAATCAGTTACACAATCGCCATTACACCACACTATCCGTGTAATTTCTTCAATCATGTAAATCGAACGACATCGTTATCATAAATCTGTCATGAATTTCGCAGTTTCGAGGCGACCGCGCGGCTCGGCCACAAGTTTACAGCCCACTAATATTAACCCTTTGCACTCGAGAACTTTTTTGCGCGGACGAACCAGCAACACGAGACGTTTCGGAGCATTTTTGGTGAATTCTTACTTCCAACTTAAAATGATTACATATACAAATTAATGTATAAAATTTTTATATTTTAACATTTTACATATCTTTACACCTTTAGGAAGATAATTTCTTAAATATTCATCTATGTAATTTTGCTTTGTATGATATTTAACACTTTAACTGACCGTCCAACAACCTCAAAAATTTCACAAAATCAAAGTGATTTATTTGATGAAGCAACAATTGAAGATTTAAAATGTATTACACATAGTTATCCTTCAACCTTCTCGTACTCCCAGATTTCAACTAAATTTAGTGCAACGATTATATTGATGTACAAATTTATTTTTAAATATGGACAAATTATTCTGTCACCCATATATGAGTGACATGGCAGTCAAAGTGTTAATGTAACAATTATCAAGATGCATGCCGGATTTGTCGAGACAAGTATTACAATAATATGTTGTTTGATGTCTTTTGGGTTTATTTCTTTGAGAGCAGACTCTGCAATCCTTCCTAACTCCTGTTACAATATTATGCAGCTTTGCGTTCAGGTGGATGTCTTCGAAATTAGAGATTGAGGTTGAAGCTCGGTCACATGTTTGTCGAAAATCTCCAGTCAGTTCGTCAACTGAGTTTTTCACATATAGCAGGTTACTAAGCAGCTGTTCTCTTCTCTACTGTTTAGTGGTTTTATATAGAGTATAAGAATTTATTATACAAACTTCTAGGCTCAAAAAAAACAATTTACACCACCTTTTCAAAGATATTTTCAGGAAATAGTGCGTTCAGGCATACTAATCTGCACGATCGACACCACTCATACATTTCATATAATTTATTAAAATATTAGGCTTTTTGACGGTAACTTCAATACCATCTCGTAAAATTCTTTTTGCAGGAGTCATTCCTGCATAATTTCAATTGGTCAGGCATGTGAAAACCCTCTCGTCCTTCCATGCTAAAACCAAGATATTTCCTTAGCGATATATTACTGTAGATTTCTCGCGAAATTTTGCTTCTTTTATTTAATTTGGCAGATGCTTCCTATTTGTTAAGGCTATACATAAATGGTCTTATTCGCACGGCGCTTATCCCTCTAAAAACGCCACAAGAAACGTTTAAGGCGAGATAAGGTTCTGGTGAGCGAGAGTCACCTCTCGAGTTGCGGCATCGAATAATGTGGTGAGTGAGAGTCACCTCTCGAGTGCAAAGAGTTAATAATGCAATTGAGTATGGTACCTCTTAAAATACGGTACATGGTGAAAGCCACTATACTGGTGCGTCGTACAGAGAGATGACATTCGTGAAAGCTACTATAGTGGCGAACAGTGCGTAAGAGGTTAACACTAGAACTACCAAACCTGTCATTTTGACTGGTTCCTAGTTTTTTCTTTCCCAATTATCGAAGTTATAAAAATGTTTTCATCAGAAATTTCCGGATGTAGTTCTTTAATGACGTACACGTGACAATAAAAATTATATGAAGTTTTAATACAGTCCGCGAAAATAGAATAGCACACCTTCTAAATTTCGTAGTATTTTAAAAATAGAACAGAAATGAGAACGTTCAATCCATATGCTTCTTGAGTTACTTCTTATATATCCATCTTAGTGATTGTCACGTAAACACTGCCCCTAAATTCTCAGAATCGTTGTTTTGGTAGATTTCACGGAAACGTAATCCGACAAAATAATAGCACACATGCTACACTCTCACTTCTCAGTTGAACACGAGCAAAGGAAGGTGGCTAAGTATTTGATATATAGTGTGGTGAATTATCGTGAAAAACTTCTAAAAAAAATGGGCCGTGGAAAGAAGTTAACAGATAGTGAAATGAAAACAATTATGACACTGTTTAAAGAAAATGTTTCTATTTCAAAGATTGCGAAAGTAATTCATAGAAGCCGGAAGGTTGTCATGAATTATTTGAAAAACCCCGAGAAATACGGTAATACGAAACGTCCTGGACGACCTGCGGCACTATCAGCATGAGAGAAACGTGCTATTCTAAGGGTAGCATCGAATGCACCACTGACTACCAGGCAGATTGCTGAAGCAGCAGGCGTACAAACAAACGTCAGAAATGTGCAACGTGTCCTGCAAAGATCTAAGCACCTGCAGCGAAGGAAGCTTAAAAAAAACCGCCTCTAACCGAAGCGCATAAGAAGGCAAGGCTGCAGTTCGCAGAGCAACATGCTCACTGGAAGAAAAAGTGGAGAAAAGTCATGTTCACCGACGAAAAGAAGTTTAATCTCGATGGACCTAACGGGTGGAGTTATTATTATCACAACTTACGTAAAGAAAAAATGTTTTTGATCCGTCGCTAGATGGGTGGCGGAGGAGTCATGGTGTGGGTCGGTATCGGCTACCATGGAAAGACGGATATTAATTTTATCAGTGGAAAAATGAACAGTGTGAAATATCTAATGTTAATCCGTGAACAAATAACCACACACGCAACCAGAATTTCCGGGGTAAAACACATATTCCAGCAGGATAATGCAGCATTTCACACCGCAAAGATTGTGAAAGCATTCTTCGAGACGGAAAATATTCAAGTCTTGCAATGGCCAGCTCGTTTCCCTGACTTGAATATTATAGAAAACTGTTGGGGAGACCTTGCTAGAGCAGTTTATGCTAAAGGGAAACAGTTTAATAACGTAAACGAATTAAAAGAGTGCATTGCACTCGAATGGGAACGAATGAAGCAGAAAAGGATTAAAAAATTATTCAAGTCGATTCCAAAGCGAATAATTTCGGTTATAAAAAACTCTGTAGGATCTACAAAATATTAAATATTGAGTTCCCTTCGTATGTATGCATAAATGTTAATTAATTGCAATAATGTGGTATTATTTTGTCGCACCGGTTTAAGATATATACATTTTTGCAGATGAAACAAAAAGGACCGTCCTTGTATATAGAAACTTAGCGCTATTTGGTGTTCAACACTTATGTGTACCTGTCTACATATTCAAAATTATATTTCTATACTTTAATAAATAAGAATTAACAAATTTTACGGGGTGTGCTATTCTATTGTCGCGGACTGTAGATGCAGTCTCGTTATTATTACAAAGAAGTGTATATCGTTGGATTTATTGTTTGGTCTTTCTAGTGTTAAAGATGAAAAATGAAAACGGTTAAAAACGTCTCCATTTAGGAATTAAGATTGCTCGGAGTGCGAATTCCTTTGCTTCGCAATGCGCAAGTTACATTCTGGTCTTCTAGAATGTATACATTGGGAGTGTAATACGGAACTTTTCGATCCAATTGTATGCGATTTTCTGTAGATCTCTCGCGAAATTTTGCTTCTTTTATTTGATTTGGCAGATGCTTCGTATTTGTTAAGGCTATACAAAAATGGTCTTATTCGCACGGCGCTTGTCTCTCTAAAAACGCCACAAGAAACGTTTAAGGCGAGATAAGGTGCTGGTGAGCGAGAGTCACCTCTCAAGTTACGGCATCGAATAATGTGGTGAGTGAGGGTCACCTCTCGAGTGCAAAGGGTTAACAAGATTACGAAATGACTATGATGTTACTTCGTGGTACATTCCTGCGAAACTCTGACCGATCTAACCAAACTCCAGTTCGCACGTTCGACGCAACGCTCGGCGGATTTATTTGCCGGACTGACGGTTCGCCGTTTAATTTTAAGCCGTACGGATCGCTGCCTTCGGATTCAATCATTTTTGATATAGCAAAGAGCCTCCCTCGATTTCCTGACACATGGGTTGAGGCGAACGTTGCTTAAGACCGTTTATCTTAAGCCGGTAACGGCGCATTCATTCATGCAGGATATTGTACGCTGTTCACTCACCACCCACGTGTATAACATTTCGCGCGATCGGCGTGGAGTAACAGCGAAGCCAATGTCATCCTCGGAGAAGTTCGCAATTTCCGCGGCAATCCGAGCCACCTTTCGCGTAAATCGCGAACGCCGAGGGGTATCCTCGCCGGGGAAATCGTAAATCCTTGTATATTGTGTTTTTAAACGCTCGCCAACAATGTTAATCGGCGACGACGTACGGCAACGTTTCGATGTATGCGTAAACATCGCGACCGAAATGTCACTTGCATCTTGTGCAGGCTATGCATCTTTTTCTCTGATCTTTTATCTTTAGCAACGGACAGAGAGAATAGCGCGCGAACGATGACAAAACGTTTTAATATTTACGGGATTTCTTTTGAGAAATTTTTACCAACGTACCTGCGGCACACTTTTCTTATTGAAGCGATACCCATCGTGATACGGGTTGGATTATGTTTGTATGATTGACTCTATGCAATTGGAAGCGCATAGCACGCGAACAATGTCAAAATAGTTTAATATTTAGTGATTTCGCCTGAGAAGCTTTTACTAACGTACCTGTCACACTTGCTTTATTGAAACGATGCCCATCATGACAAGGATTGAAATATATTTGTTCGATTAACCCTTTGCGACCGGAGCCGCCATAGGGATGCAGTTTCAAACTGTCGTAAAAATTGGCGTCGCCAACCTTGCAGCACGATCTTATTCATAATCGTCTGACACGTTGCTTTGTGCAATATACTTCCGAAAATTATAAAAATTAGGAATCTCTGCTTTTCATATATTACAAGTACACAGTACTTGTTGACAATCAGTAAATATAGCAAATAACGTTACCCTAGGGAAACCCTATTTATTATTATAACTTTAACAACTTGTGAATGTTTGATTTTTTTGGGGGGCGTTTAGTGATTATTTCAGTTATTAGTTTAATCGCTATTTAGTGTGGCGAGTAAAGATTAAAAACTAAATAAAATGAATACAAGTCACAAGACACTGGAAAGAGGCAACAGGCGATCCGAGGAGAAAAGAGAAAGAGAAGGAAGGAAAGGAAGTAAAAGGTGCAGGAGGTGGCGTCAACCGTGCCAATATTCTAATGTAATGGGCTGGGCGTTCATTGAACCTCGTAGGATAGCACGGTTCTTGTCCATGTGTTTTCTTAATGAATGCTCGTACACTGAAAATTCCGTACATTGGCCAGCAATTGATGGAAACGGCGTGAAAGTTTCTCAAGCGAATGGAATTCAAGTTACATCCCTTTCCGGTGGAAGGATGCGTACGGGCTTCTTGTAAACATAACTTTCTATTGTATGCATAGCACATCTTTACCGCGGCATTGTGCATTTTGTACTGTAAGACATCTATTTCTTCCATCGCTTTGCAGCGGATTAGTTACTGTCGGTTGTTTAACTTTTTTTTTGTCACTCGGAACTGCTTTAACTCCCGAGTACATGACATTCGATAGAAGATGCTTCATTGTAAGGAGAAGTGAAATTTAATGTGTTTCTTCATTTTATTTTCTTGCCATACATCAATTTTTAGCTATTTGTTAAATTCAAGCTTTCGAAAAATTAAATTTCTAAGTATTGTAACTCATAAATATTCTTAAATTTGCTATATTTCTATTTGAAGTGTCATTATTAATATATTAGGTTAGGAAAAAAGAAATCCATTGTTTTAAAATCTTGAAATAAACGTAAAAATAATGGATTTCTTTTTCCCCAAACTAATAAATTGTCTTTTCTTTTCTGTAACATTTTTAGGGATGCAGACGGTTAGAATAACTTTAATTTTTCATTTTCCATTATATTTACGTTCATTGCAAAACTTAAAAATAATGGATTTCTTTTTCCTCAACCTAATATATATATATATATATATAAATCTGAAAATTGTTATTTGACCCACTGTGGTAAGTTTAGTATAAATATACGATTTCTTAAATTATAAAGATGTACTCATAATATAATTACATAATATATTATTACATATTATACAAATAATTTATTAAAAATAAAACCATTATAAAATCTTTAAACAACAATACAACTTAAGTCAATCCTAATGTGGATTATTAATTTAATGGACAAGTTCCTCTAATAAGAATATCAATTTTTCTACTATAACGTTCATTTTTCTTGTGATAGGTTTGGTTCTGATTCTATTCGAACTTGTTTGCAATAAACTGTCCAAGTTTTATAACATACATTCCAAGATTATATCACTTTCGGTATATCGACAATTATTGACTTCAACTTATAAGTCAATAGTGGTCACAATATTTGTCCTTAATCTTTTACATTTAATACTTTTACTACTTCTTCGAGATCATTTGAATACAAAAGGTTAATGGGTCTCAACAATCTGTTGTACACAATTACAAATTTCTTAGATTATTAACTGTGAATATTAAATTATTATTGAACTACGAAATTACTAAAGTACTAAGTTAAATAATTTTTGTTAAGAAGAATGAAGTTGATACGATGAGACGCCTTGCCCAATGTGTTTCATTTCTTGTGTGCAGTTGTTCTTTATTAGTTCTTCACGTTTTGTACATGACGCCTGTCTCGTCACAACTTGTATTGTATTTCCAATATTATATTATATAACATATAATAATCTAAAGGCCTCTGCCCTTCAATTTTACTAGAGGTAATTTATTGATTCGTGAGTAAAATGGTTACTGATAGTGAGAAATATATGTCAGAATTATTTAAAAGAACAGAATAATTGTTTTTCAGTAGATAAAGTATTAATTTTATTATGCATTTGACGTATAATTATTACATAAAAATTGTAAAATCAAGAAAGTCAATAGCATTACTCTGAATTTTAAGTGTCCTGCAATCAATCATGATCGTTTCCTTAAATTTAAATGAATTCAAATAGTTCCTGAACGTTGACCATAGATGAAGTCATGATTTATTAGAAAATATGAGAAAGTTCAGAAATGCGTGTTAAAATTACATTCTAACACTCTGTGCAAAAGTAAGAACATTCTAATAACAATACAAAAAAAATGCAATCACTTCTTCATTTTTCTTCTGACAGTTTCAGTTCTGATACTATTCGAACTTGTTTGCAATAAACTGTCCAAGTTTTATAACATACTTTCCAAGATATTATCACTGCCGGCATATCGACAATTATTGACGTCAACTTATAAGTCAATACTCGTGTACGTTGAGTTATTGGGTACGCTATTCAAGGATTCTCATGAAGTCAATAATGCATTTCTGTGCGTTCTCGGTTGAACGTTTGTCATGATCCGACTGCCACGCTTGCGGTATAGCGCTGTCAGCGTGTTTGCTCGTCTATGCTAAGCCTAACCGAGAAGTGTCAAATCCCTCTGTGAGTACATCACAACAGTCAGTGGCCGCAACAAGGTTGCCGAGAAGCCTTGCCGCAGACCGTCGGTGCATAGTGCATGCGAATGCAGTTCAATGGGTCCCGTTTAGCTTCTTTAATGTGTAAAGCAGCCGTTGCTACAAAGACTTCACCTATTGACAGTCATTTTGCAGGTTTGTAAAGGCATCCACTATAATAAGTTTAAATTATAAACGAAAAATTATTTTACTGGCCACAACTGGTTAAATAATAATTGCTTTATGTGTAAGTTATTTAACGCTAGATTTACGGAACACCAAAAGTGGATGTTTTAAATTATTTTGTAAAAATAATAAGAATGTGTCTACACGAATTTATAGCATTGTTTTAACACTTTAACTGCCAGAACAACAACCTCAAAAATTCCACAAAATCAAAGTAATTTATTTGATGAAACAACAATTTTAAATTTAAAATGTACGACACATAGTTATCCTTCGACCTTCTCGTATTCTCCAGATTTCAACTAAATGTGGTGTAACAATTATATTAATGTACAAATTTATTTAAAAAAATAGACAAATTACTCTGTCACCCATATGTGAGTGACATGGCAGTCAAAGTGTTAATAGTATCAATCCATAGAAATAAATTTATATACCTTTACAATTTCAATAATCATAATTTCAAAATATTAGAATACGTAATTTCAACGCGTCCCCTAAATCTAGCGTTAAATCATGTTATAATTTTTATTTGATAAAACCCTTTATGAATACGCTTGTATACGTAGAGAAAGAGGCAACGTGTATAACATAATAATGTTACTTCATCGCTAACATAATTTTACAATATTATCTATAACTGTAATCTTACTAGATAAATTTAATCTGTAAATAAAATTGTTTGCATTGATATGCATACAATACATATACATAATGTGTTTCTATGTATAGTTAGATTCACAAGCGACACTGTTATAACATTGAATGATATTCCTTTTGCATTTCCGTGTTTTAGTATCACAATTTTATTATGGAATAATGAAATGATAAAATGGTTCAGATTACAGATTAAAGTAGTAGCAGGAATAAAAATGGTGGTCAGTATATCAGCATTAATGAAATACACCTAAACAGACATTTTTAACCCAGCGTTTAATTATTTCGCTGCAACAATAAAATTCGTGTAACATTAAATTTCACGGTTTTTAGTGTAAAGACGAGTATTTGGTTAGTGTAACAATGTACGGATAAATCGTAATTTTAGCCGAGTTTTTTCCTGTGATTCGTAGCACTGTTTGTTCGAGTAGCACTCTAAATAAAGGGTACGGATCGAACGCGAATTAAAATAGAACCTGCAGTACGAGAAGTGTATTTGTAAAGCCTGAAGGACCTCTTCCCGACATGCACTTGGCACAAAGAGAATGAACGATGCCTGAATCATTGATCACCCGCTTGTTTACGCGTTACTAACTATAGAAAAAAAAGAGAAAGGGTTGTTTACCTTTCCACGTGTTGTTACAAAGATTTTAACAAATTTTTCAGATCAAGCCATCGTTGCGAGAACTTCTTTTTGGAAAATCATTGCGTTTCAGATCGATTGTTGATAAATATATTTGATACCGTATTTAACTGTATATATATGTGCCCATAATTATGAAAGTGGTCTAAGTCATATATTTCTTGTTTCGAGATATTTAATGAAGTGCATTTGAAAAAATTAAAAAATATTTTTACATCATGCGACATTTTAATTTATAATTTTATTAGTCTTGATTAATAGAAATTTATTATGAATATGAAATTTTTTGTGAATTTCATAAGAAAATGTTGTTTTTAAAGTTTGAACTGACTTATAAAATTTTCAAAATTAACTGAATGTCTTATAAATGACTTAAAGCAATAAAGAACTATGAGTTTTATTTGAAACAATAACATTAATGAAATAATTCATGAACATTTATTAATTATTTTAAAAAAGTAATCCATTTTTATCATTTCGAGTTATTCAGATTCTTAAAATGTTCCTGAAAAACTGGAGGGATGTATGGTAGAAAACACATAATATCTTTATGTTTTTCTTCCGTTACTGGTCTAGTGGTGGTGTATAATGGAAGTAATTTAATATTTCCGTACATGTTTGGTCTTCCTCTTTTAGGTGAAAGATCCAAAACGTGGAATTTAGAATCATCTAAAGAAGTTTTATAGAACATTTTATAAGGTTCATTTTTCAAGAATCTCATCCATTGAATTTACAGCCAAGAGACACATTCGCCCACGGTATTTTTTACTCTTCTAGTGATTTCGTTGAAATAAAATCCGGCTGCGACATTCGTTTTATCGAAAATGTATTTCTTCTTCTACACTTTTCTATCAATTCATAATCATGCTCAGGGTTGTATAAGTAATTTGCTTTTCTTATTTTCATTTCTATCAACCCAAAATCACGGTCATTCGGTAGAAAGGAATAACCCAATACCAAAAATTCAAGTTACGTTTAAATAATTTCTTTAAATTTTTGACTTAGACCACTTTCATAATTAACACTAAATGAATTCCATATAATGTTGAAATTACAACCACTATCTAATGGTTCATTTTTTACGATATCGTAAAAATTACGTTGAATAAATTTAGTTTAAAATAATGTGGTGTGAAATAACTGATAAACTCATTTTTTTTTAATTTTGACTTAGACCACTTTCATAATTATGGGCTTAACTGTCAAACCATGTTTTCGGCGCACATTTTTGTGTCGTTTATTAGTATACGAACCAATTAATTTGTAATCCTCTTTTCGACTAGCTATTATCCTTAGCACTTAAATGGCGCCCTTCAAAATTGCCATACTATTATTTAAACAACTTTTACATCGTTACATTTACAGTTAAGAAATCGAGAAAATTTTTAATCTTCCAAGTACGAGCAATTAATTTCATATATACGAAAGGAAATAAACTATGTACAATGGAGCTATTATAGGTAAAAATATTGTTTCGTTTTTGGAATGGAATTGCTTCGAGTTCAAAGGGTTAATTTTGGCAATAATTATGGTACTGTCTAAAACTCTTTCTGGTTAACATCATTAGTTCTTCTTTTAAATTTTGACTTATATATATATTTAACTGTATTGTTGTATAAATACTGTATAACTACTGCATCACTGCTACACGAGAATTCAGTTACGAAAAAGTGTAAATTTTGCGAAACTTGAATCGAGACACGTGTTTTTTATTGACACGTCAGCAAACAGAGCCATGTGTGCGAACAAAACCGAAGGACAATGAAAAATAAGGTTTTATTTTGATTTTTCAGAAACAAAAGGACCAAATGAAGATTCGAATGAGACCATTTGTTTGCGTTCCCTGTTACGGTTTCAACAAATACAATACGTCAACGGATGACCGTATAGGTGCGTGTAAACAATGCTACAATTCAAGCGTATTTTCTGCGGACGATTCCTCGTATAAACGTGATAAAAACGGCTATGCAAACGCCTTTCCGCAAATATTTTTCAACCTCTACTTGGTCTTCGCTGTTGCGCATTCGTTTAAATTCGGCACTTTTTGAACGTGCAACATTTTGTAAAATCTGATAATAATACTTGGAAATAAATACTTGGAATTGGTTTATTATCTCTTGATTGTAATTAGATCGTTCCGAAAGTAATTTCGTTTTTTCCCAACAGAGGACTTAATTGTTGAAACTTACGAAGACACAATAAAGGCATTAATTGATGCAAAAACCGGCGAATAACAACTCGTGGGATCGCCGAGAGATTAAATTTATCGAATTTGACTATTCATGATCATTTGAAACGCCTAGGTTTAATCTGAAAGCTCGTCATATGGGTTTCTCAAAATGAATTAATTTGCTTAGAAAACATTTCTGCACAATCGATAAATATGTAACGCACCTATTGAA
This sequence comes from Agapostemon virescens, assembly GCA_028453745.1. Classification (NCBI taxonomy): domain Eukaryota; kingdom Metazoa; phylum Arthropoda; class Insecta; order Hymenoptera; family Halictidae; genus Agapostemon; species Agapostemon virescens. Next base: position 4,934,208 of record CM052093.1, on the reverse strand, counting down.
ATATTTTGTTGCACTTGACAGCCATTTTTGGAGGAGCAAAGAGGTATAAAAAATATTAAGAAACATTGCCGATCCAACTGGAAAGTCACTCTATTAAAAATTGGAATTTTAATAATCTTATCAATTTGATAAGAATAAACTATAAACTTTGACCGCTTTGACAGCATTATTTGTCCATATTTAAAAATAAATTTATACACTGATACATTTGTTGCACTAAAAATTGAGATTTGGAGAACAGAAAGAGGATAACTTTGTGCCATACATTTTAAATTATCAATTGTTGCTTCGTTGGATAAATTACTTTGATTTTGTGGTATTTTTAAGATTGTTGGTTGGGCAGTTAAAGTGTTAATACGAATCATGTTCAATCAGTAGGCGGTAATGTCACCCTACCCTTCCTCTCAGTTACAGTAATGTACATTTAAGTGTCCTCAGTCGGGACCAAATGCAGACGCTTAAGTGGAGCAGATGGCTTCTGCAACATATCGCGGATCTAGTTTCAATCGGTCTGCGCAAAGCTCAGTCGAAAGTACCACTTTTTTTTTTGCATTAAGGGAGTATGGCTGCTTCACCGTGCAAGAAAATGAATGCTTAGCCCTAAACCCTTTGTACTCGAATGGCGACTCTGAGGGTCCAATACAATTCCTTATATTCTCGCACAAAATGTTGTTTACATTATCGAAATATTTTATTTTCAACGAATTATTAAACATTTCAGTACTGTGAAACGTTAATTGAATTTGATGAAAGTAATTTGAAAACTGTTATATAGAATGGAAGTATTCCAAATTTAAGTAATGGTTACATATTTAAGCCTGGTCTTAGACCCCAGTGAGAACCTCTGGGGCATACGAGATAGGAAAGTTTGCTATCAGGATAAAAAAACACATTAAATATACCAATTGATAACGTAACTCATCAATTACTGCAAGCTATGGGAAATGAAGAAGAATCCATGGAATATTAACTGACAAAGTATGACAATTGATGTTAAATTTCTACTTATTCCCAACTCAAAAAGCACCTTTTAAAAGAACTTATTTTTTTAGAGTTGTGAAACAGATCTATACTACGTATTTTCCCCTGTTTTAATAATATAGAAATAATTTAATTAATATAGAAATATGCAAATATATTATTTCATTAACTCTTTCATTAAATATCAGACAAAATGTAAATGTTCTTCTAAGTTCATAATTATTCACAGCACTGTACCCTCAAAACCGACGGAAGTTTTAATTCAATATGCGTTGCCATCTATCATTTTGCAAGTTTTAAAATTTGATAACAGAATTTTCCCTGACATCTATTAACTCCGAGTGCAAAGGGTTGACGATTATACTGGGATCTCTCATGATCAGAAAAAAATGTCTGCTTACCTTAACTTCCGTAACTGTACTGAACGATAATAGCAAATATCAAATTTCTTTAACTTCTCCCGAACATTTGAATTATTTGTTAATTCTTTATTGTTGTCATTTACTTGTAAATGAAGTATCCAACGGTATCCCAGAAAATTTATACAAAATGTTTTAAAGGTCGAACAACTTACACTAAACCTATCCGTGCCGGTCAAAAATATTTTCCTTTACAATTATTGAAGTTATAAAATTGTTTTCATGGTTATTGCTTCAATAAATGTGAGATATTCAATTATCTGCGGTGAACGCAGGAGGTACAGCCGCCACACACTTTTCCCATCTATCTGACAAATTGTGGATGATACGTCAAAAAATCTGTTCCTTTTCTGAGGCAAACCAGTCATCGAGCCATTTTCCTTCCAAACGTTTCCTTGACTGATTTTGCTGTGTGCGATGATGCATTATCATGAAGCAAAATCACTTTGCGTTGCCTTTTAATCCCATTTTCCTATCTTCCGAATCTTTCCCATGGCTATCAAACGTATGGAGACGTCTTCTCGTGTCACATTTGGTCACATCGAGTTGTTGTTGCATTTGAACGACATCTTCATTTAATGATGCTTGCAATTCTCTGTCTTCAAACATTTTCAGTGGTTTTTCACGTTCTTCGTTTCTCGCGTCAAAATCGCCACTTTTGAATTTTCTGAACTACTCGAAGCACTGTGATTTACCAAGAACATGCTCAAGGCAAGCATAGACAAGCAATCGATGCGATTTCACGGCAGTTTTCTTGAAATGACGACAGAAAACCAATGCTATCTGCAAATCGAAGTTTCCAGGCACAAAATTCGACATGTTCAACGCCATTAAAAATTATGCTGTTGTATGAAACTTGTATGGTTATAAATTGAAAATCTTTATCGGATGGCCAAACAAGAAAATGGCTTCAATGACGTGGTTTGATGGTAACTGTAAGCTTCGTCAAGCATTCGATGCGATTCTGCAGATGTTCTCTTGAATTCTCACGTCAAAGTCGCTATTTTCGAATTTTTTTAACCTCTCAATGCACTGTGGTGTAACAAGAGCATGCTTGCGCTTTAAATGGTAACAGAAACTCAAATCTGTCTGCAAATTATTGTTTCCAGGCACAAAATTCAACACGTTCAACGCTATTAAAAATTATGATGTTGTATGACAGCTGTATGGTTGTAAGTTGAAAATCTTTATCGGATGGCCAAACAAGAAAATGGGTTCAACGACGCGGTTTGATGGTAATTGTACGCTTTAACAAGCATTCCATTCGATTCTACAGCACTTTTTTTGAAATCGCAACAGAAAACCAAAGCTGTCTGCAAATTGTAGTTTCCAGGCACAAAATTCGACGTTCAACCCTATTAAAAACTATACTGCTATATGAAACTTGTATGGTTGCGAGATGAAAAACTTTATCAGGTGTCCAAACGAGAAAATGATTTCAACGACGCGGTTTGATGGTAACTGTAAGCTTTGTCAAGCATTCGATGCGATTCTGCAGCAGTTTTCTTCAAATGGTAACAGAAAATCAAATCTGTCTGCAAATTGTAGTTTCCATGCACAAAATTCAACACGTTCAACGTTATTAAAAACTATGTTGCTGTATGAAAATCGTTATCAGACGTTGAAACAATTAATTGGCGTCAATGATGCGGTTTATCCGTAACTACATTGACAGCTACCGCAACGTATGGGCAAATTCCGGTTTCATATTTACACTACCTGGTATACATTAACCTATTTTAATGCCCAATAGGTTTAGTGTGAAACGTGCGCTAGAAACGTTGAACCACTTAAGTGCGCACTACTACTGTATCTTTGATTTCGAGTAGTCTCGCGCAGATTTTCCCTATTCCTCTTCACGTCGTAAAACGTTCCTTCCACAAACAAGCGTTTCTTCGAAATCGTTGGCTGCACGAATCCTCAGGTGAATAAATTACTCCGGACGCGGTTATTCTCGTATCGAGTATCGCGATGCTCATCCTGCGAGGAGGTCTGCCACCGAAAAAAGTGACTTCTATTAAAACGTGCCGTGCTCGCCGTAAAACGTGCTGATGGATTTTTCTGCCGCTAATTAAAGGATCTGCTTGGCGCGCCACTCCGTTTGCCAGACGTTCAGCTTTGTTCAACGGACAACAGTCTGCTTTACGTGCTAAAACGAAGGGGAAAAGAGATTGTCTGCAGCCTGAATAACTCAATCAATAAATAGTCATTGCATTCTCAACTGAAGTGCAAACAAGACTCTACGCCAAACTTGCGAAATATGGAGGCTAAAAATAAATTTATTAACGACCGTGGAAAACAAATTAGTTGCGTCATGAACGAAATTTTATAAATTTCGGAAAACGATGCGTACGTAAACCGTGGATCTTTGTGGAAAATATAAACTATTACGCGAAGAGGAATTTGTTCCTCTCTGTATTGGTTTTATAAATTAGATTGCTCGAAATCTTTTTATGATTTGATATCACACCCACCCATTTTCGCCATAAGGGTTGTAATACGTAACAGGTTCTTTTCATAAACATACTTTTGTGTAAAATTAATTACATTCGACTTGTACGTTCACGAGGCATTATATTTATAATTCATGTTCTAATGAAGTTTGCTTGTTTAGCAAAACTATTGAAAATAAATTGAACAAGAAACTATGTTAATGACATTTACGATTTGTTGTAGACTATTTTATTTACTTTTCCCTTTATACTTTACGAATGTTATGAATAGACCGTACATTTTACACACTCGTGACGAAAATAAGTAGATCGAATTCAAACCAGTGAAATATTTAATGCTAAACCTACCACAGCGGATCGAATGACCCTTTTTCAGATCGTTTATTTTACAATTATTGAAGCTATAAAATTGCCTTCGCTGGAGTCGATTCGACAAAATTCTCTATTCGATTATACCCTGTAATGGAAATCGCAAATAATCCAAATAAATTAAATTTTGGCATTTTTATAAGACAATATACACACCATCCAATTTTACCGATCGGTAGGTTTAGTATTAACCGAATTTCCAATGGTTTGTGTTTTGTAACGAATCCAGACAATTTTAATGTTATTATTTTATCTCATTTTGTGATTTCTGTCAAAGTGTAACAATAATGTCTTACGAAATGTGTTTGTTACGTGGTCGCCAGCAATATGCATAATTTCAGCATAACTGTTATCGTAACATCGTTTATTATGATATACTCGTTTAGCTAGCATTATTCCTATCCTAGGTGGAAGGATCGCTTTTCGCTTATTTCCGTCGACAGGCTCGGACTCTATTAAAAGATAAAGGATGTTACTATATTTAATGTGTTATGATTCCATCTAAAACCGTACAGAGGTTCGTTGTAGTACACAAACGCTGCCTGCCATCATTGTGGCGAACGATGACGCACGGTTACACAGTTCAATAGCGCACCTATAACGAGAGAAGTTTCCCATTGAAGCTTGGCCCCACGTGCAACGTTTGTTTGAACATTCGCGATTAGTGTGGCCCACTAATGATCACGACATTAACCGTAAATTGGGGCTTGTTGCAAGCGAACTCCACGTGCGCGTGTGCAATTTACATTTTTCGCTTGTTCGCCGTTCCCTCCAGCCCTCCTCCCAGTATACCACCATAGTGAACGAAGAATCAGGAAATAGCCGTGTGAAATTTCAAATGCTCCACGCGAATTCAGCACAAAACGACTCCGCTTTATAATATAAATATCATCGAACCGCAGATTTCCATGCAAAACACAAATTGACTTTATCGGTTGCAACGAGCTGCAGCCGAATAGAATTTCCTTTCTTCTTTCAATTAACCCTTTGCACTCCAAAATTCGAGATGTTTCTTGACCGAAAATAGTTCCGTTGTACATTAACCCTTTGCACTTGAATGGTGACTCTCAGGCACCACTAAAAATAGCTGCAGCATTGTTTAAAACAATTTTTACATCGCTATGCTTGTGTCAAAGAAATTCGTAAAAATTTAATCGTTGCAAGGACGAGTAATAGTAAATACATTTCATATGCAAAAGATGAAATATATAGTGCAGAATAAAAATATTCCAGGTCAGAAAAAATTCTTTGGGGTTGGAGTTAAAACAGCTTCGAGTGGAAAGGGTTAATCGTATCTGCAACGCTTCAATTTTTACAAACTTTTTAAATACGTACATTGTAATGTAACAATTGTTTTACACAATAGTCTGATCTTGAACTATATAATTTCTTCCGCTTTACACACATTTTCTTTCGACCTTCCAGCTGGATGAAATTTTACCTGCATCCGGTGACAAACATTTTCATAGAGAATGAAACGCTTCGTCAATTTTGCATTTTTTGAGCTAGAATAGTTCCATTGTACGCGGTGCATTTCCTTTCGTGCATATAAAATTTATTACTATTAATCGTACGCGCAACACTTCAATTTTTACCGATTTTTTAAACACAACGAAATGGTGTAGAAGTGGTTTTGAATAAAATTATGGCAATTTTTAGTGTCGCCTCACAGGGGCCATTGGAGCGCTAAGGTTTAAAAAACATCATAATTCTTCGCATATATTTACGATAACAACGCTCCTGCATGCGTGACACGAGTATTATAGTAGAATTGTATTAGAATATTATAATAGAATGTTTTCCAATGAAAATATCAATTTACGTAAACGTTCACAAACGCACTGTGAGTTATCGCCCGACTGTGGATCTCGATGCAAAGTAAAAAGATTGTGCATTAATTGCAAAACACACGAGTTAAATAGAAATTTATATCTTTTGTTAATAATTTTTATATATTGAGAAAAATATATTAATATGGAAATATTATAACCTTGGAAATATTTTAATTCTGTCACTGTTTTAAATGGCAACTGTACGTGTTTAGTCATAAATGTGTAAAATACTGAACATAATAATTAAGTTCATTAACACGTTGAATGCGGAGCCATTTTGCTTAGCTTTCGCGTCACATTTTATTTACCTTTAAACGGAAATACTGCAACTGTGCATAAGCAAAAGACTCGCTTTTCTGTTTCAAGCTAATCTATTGAAATAGTGCGAATATGTCTTAATATTATATGAATTATCTATAACATATTAATTTGTAAATTTGATACCGTTAGTCACCAAGGACTGACATAGCATTCAAGTTGTTAATAAGGGTATGGTCTGGTCTAGAGACTGCATTGGCAGCTATAGTACTGGTCTTTGAAGTTTAAAAGTAAGTAATTAAAATAATATTTTGTCTCACTTTTTGTTTCACTTTTAATTAAGTTTTAATGGAAAATTCCAACTTTGTGTGAGCAAAAGATTGCTTTATTATTTTTTATTTTATAAGAACCGTGTTTAATATAATGTTTGATAACTCTGATATTGTCAGTCCCCGAGGACTGACATAGCGTTTAACGTATTAAAGTAGTATATGGTAATAGTAATAATAAAGTAAGCAATAAGTTTCGTTAAGAAGTAAATGCACGAAGGTATTCCTTGCCTGAACTTAAAAATAATGACAAGCTATTTTATTCCGCAACTGATCGGAACGCATCTGAAAAATTATCGACGCTTTGATCGTGGCGTGCAGACGAAGTGCACGCGTGTGCAAAAACACGTGCAAATAGTCTACCTTCGCCGCGGTGATACAAAGCTTTGTCGAAAAATTTCCTGGGGGCACGTTTAGGCATTCGGGTCAAGGTTTCTCTGGCTCCAGTGAGCACAGTAATTTATGTGACTGGCCAGGTAAATCGATTAACCAATACTTTAACGAATTGTATTGTGGAGTGAAACGTAACAAATGGAGTGCGAATCCCCTTTTCGCGTCACTTCAATGGTTCTGGCTTCGTTTGATTTGAGCAGTGACGCCAGTCCCCTCGGATGTCGCTTTATGAATAACAAAACTGTTGATCCGTTAATATCGGACTGTACTCAGTCGCAAAATGTTCAACGAAAAGTAACAATAAAAAAAGCACACGTGCGATATCAAATTCATCGTTTTGCCACGTATCGCGTGCAAGACTTTCACAACATCCTCTACGAGATGTTCTGAAATATTTCTACGTTACGAATATCTCGACATATTCTACCTTCTGTCATACATTCCATTGTTGTGTACATTAACAAAAATAATAATGCCTGACATTGATACGAATAAATATCTGTAATATTTTTTCATATAATTTCTACCAATTAGAATTATTTCGAAATTATGTTTGCATATCATATAGCAAATCGATGCTTCTAGTTGCTCCAGAAAACTCCAGTCGTTCGATTCAATTTTTAAAAAGTTATTTAAATTTAAAGATTGTCCGAATACTTTCGCGAGCCACTCTATATAAATTTTGTGGTTAATAGTTAAACATTGAAATAAATGTAGCTGTATAAAAATTATAAATCTCCCGTTCTCTTTTGTGTCATTTTTGGCGACGAAGATGTTAGAATAACTGTGGAGCTTGCTAAGGGTTAAACCTTAGCAATCCAATGGCTCCTCCAACTGTTACATTGCTATGTTTGCATTTATATTAGAACTACCGAACCAGTCAAAATGACTGGTCCCTAATTTTATCGTCCACAATTATTGAAATTATAAAAGTATTCTGATCAGAATGTTTCGAACGAACTTATTCATTGAAGCAGACATTACTATGAAAACCGTACGAGGTCTTGGTAAATGCAGTCTTGTTGTTATTACAAAGCATTATACATCACCAGCATGTATTACTCGGTAGTTCAAGTGTTAAGGGGGGAATACACTTTATAAGATGAAAATTTTCGATTTTTTTTGGTTTGAAATTGATTCCAGTATGTGTCTAGAATACGTGTATAAAGTTACGGAGCAAAATTTTATGTATTTTGGGAGATACAGATAGCCGAACAGGTAAGCGTCAGGTGCAAGTGGCGCAAAGCTGAAGCGAAAGGTGAATTAGATAATTTTAATCATCCTAGTCCACTTCACCCTGATGTTCTTAAACATTTAAAACCGATATATGAAGAACTTTCAAAGGAGTTTACACACAGAATTGCAATTAAAGTTTCAATTCAACGGTTTGGCACCTAAATCCAAACCATCTAAATTCCGGAGCAAAAATTATCGAAACCTCCGCCTTTATTGCGGATGGCATTTTCAACGAGGGCTACTCAGCTATATTAAAAATAATGAATGTATTAAATATTAATATCGGGCAACAATGCAAATTCTATGCCGATACGTATGACGCGCAGCGCATAACGCGACAGGAACGCCGCAGACGAAGCAGCACAAAAGAGGCACGAATCTCTCGTAGGATGCACCAAATGGAGCAAAATGAATTTTTTGAAACCACAGAAGGCTTACTATATGGCCCTGGTATAGCAGATTAGTTTCCTCCAGAAGTAAGCGTTCAATAACTACAACTTTAACAGTCGAGAAACTTTAAACGCGTTTTTCTCAATATCATATTTCTGAATCTTGCGTACACAATACAGAACGATCTATTGGACCAATTGAGCTCCTAAGGCGACTTTTCGTTAGGTAATGATAAAATGTCGTCGATGAACTAAAAAAATTCCTAAATAATTGCATTTTTTCCTTTCAATTTACATTTTAACACTTTAACTGCTCAACCAACAGCCTAAAAAATTCCACAAAATCAAAGTAATTTATTTAATGAAGCTACAATTGAAAACTTAAAATGTCTGACACATAGTTATCCTTCAACCTTCTTGTAGTCTCCAGGTATGAATTAAATTGAGTGGAACGATTATATTAATGTACAAATTTATTTTAAAAAATAGACAAATTACTCTGTCATCCATATATGGATGACATGGCAGTCAGAGTGATAAAGTCGTAATTTTTTCAATAAAGCTCAACATTTTTACATTTTTGTACTTTTTGTTGGAATTTTTTTAGTTCATCGACGACATTTTAAGGATTAAAAAAAACTTTTGTTTTCCTGTTTCAGATGAAAATTAAAGGCTCTAGGATATACACAAACTGACGATGCGCATGGCGCGGAGCTGTGAAGATTTATAAATATTGTGAAAAAAAATACATTAATCATTAAAAAAGAAAATTTTGTGTATTGTTTAAATATAGAACATAATATCATGAAAGTTTGAGAATGATTCGCTTTGTAGTTATTGAGAAAAAAATTCCTAAAAATCATTACTTTTTAAGCGCTCTAAAGTGTATTCCCCCTTAAGAAGTCGATCAAAATTGAAATGTTACACTTGCGAGTAACAGAAATAAACTTTATATTCGCGAAAGGAAATGAACCATGTACAACGGAACTGTATTAGGACGAAAATATGTTTCGATTTTGAAATTAAAATTGCTTGGAGTGCCAAGGGTTAGTCCTGCTAGGGCACGGGGATGTCTGTATCGTATTTCGAAGCAGCGAAGGTTGTTTTCATTGTGATTTTAATAGCAGAAAGGACGTTTCATTTGAATGTCTGTAGGCCACGTGTAAATCGATGAAACCCTTCCTGACGCCCTCATACTCCCAAGGGTCTGCGCGATGTTTACAGTAGAATGAAGTGTGATCATCCGTGTGACGATAGGAAAAGGCACCAGGAGGCTTTGTCGAAGGTCCGGGGCATTGATTTTCAATAGGTCAGTCGCGAACCGGCCCACAGCCGTGTTACAAGATCGCACACGACGGATCAGCCTACATAGAGCTTTTGTCGACGGATTTTGGTTCACCTCGACACTCGCCTCGATAATTCGAAGCAAACTCGGCGAGTAAACAGAATACGCGTGTGCAGGAAACTCGAGCGAAAGGTTACACGTGCCGTAAATTAAGACGCTCGTAAATGCACAATTCCTTGTACTTCTTTGTCGTTGAGTGCCCGCTAAAACGTTTTCCCGCTTCGAGAAATCGAGCGACGAGTGTTTTGCCACTTCAGAATAAAACGCTTCAGACTTTTCTAAACGGTCGTTCGCTTAACCTTGTCGCGACAAGGGAAGAACCCGATTTGTCAGACTTCGATTTTAATATTATTGGGTAGGCAACTAAGTGATTGCGGATTTTGTCTACAATATTAATCGTAATTGCTTGGTTGTTTTAAACGTATAAATAATTAAAATTACGCACCTCCTAATGAATTTTGAATGTAAGGTTTCGTTGCATTACTTTTTGAGAAGTACAAAATTGCAAAATAAAAATTGTTTCCTTCGATTGCAGTAAACAAGAGCCAGACAGAAATTTCTCGTTTAATGATTTTAGTAAGCTGGAATTAATATATTGAAGCTTTAGTCCTAGTCGTTTTTGCCATAAGTAATAAAATACAGTCGACAGTTAGATTCTATAATACAATTTGCAAATACAGATTTTGGGTAAACTTCCGAAATGAGGAGAGATGAGGTTTCGTTTTTCGTAGTAAATTTTGGGGAATATTCAAAGTGAAAGAATAAATATGCTGTGAATGAGTTAAGGTCCTAAGTAAATAGTATCTTAATAAACCTATTAATGGAAACATCTTAGCGAACGTGTCCGCTCGTTGTTTCTATAAAAACCTGTTAATTATCTTTTATTTTGTGTGAAGGCCAAATTCTTCGGGTGAATTTTTGTTGAAAGAGGAAACAATCAGCGGAGTAAAGTGGGAACTGTGAAAAAATACTGAAACCTGAACTGTCACAAATAACTGTGATCGATCTAACAGGATTCATTGTAGAACCAGCTGAGAAAAGATACATAGCACCACTAACCATTATACATTCCTCAGAAGAAAAGAATCACTCGATTATTGTTTCTAAAGTTTCGAAATCGCTTTACTTCTTTTTATTCGTATCGAATAATTTATTACTATTAACCGTGACATTATAAATGAAATCATAAATGAAGTTATTCTTAAACAAAATGTTACAAGAAGAATAACATCGTTGAAAATATATTCTATATTATGTCCACATATATTATGCTTCTTCCCCTGCAATTTTTATATTTTAATATCAGTTACAAAGGACTTTTAAGAAGTCCAAAATGTAACGTGACGATGACTATTTCAAATCAGAGTTCACAACATTTCAGTGAAGAGGTAGGAAAATTGGTACCGTGATGCTACAAGTGACCAAATATTACATAGGGATTACATAGAAAAGTATTTTCTACATTTCATTGTCAAATAAGTCAACCAGTAACTTGTTTCTCAATCCGAAAAAGGAATCGCTGCCTGGACTTAGTTCGATGCTACATGCAACAAATAAGAAACCCCTTACTGCGAATAATACAGAAATAGTTACATAAAAAGATGTGTTGCCACCAAGTTTTATCAGAACATCCGTAACCTTTTAACGAATGTTCACGTTCAGTGTCTAACAGGTGCACATCGACTGTCTTTCAGAAAACTTGGGTAATACAATTTGGGGTAAAAATTACACTTTTAAATCGTGTCTACAGTAACAAAGTATCGCTTGGACGTGGGATAACTGTTTCAAAGCCTATCGCAACGAAAAATAAGGTTTGGAAAATATTAATTTCGCAAACAGCATTTGCAAAATCCCACTTCAGCAATGAACAATTAACACACATGAAGGTTCTAGATTCTAGACGAGTGCATCTCACTGTCGGACTCCGTCTTGCGCAGGAAAAGCCGGTTACCTCGAGCTAAAACTATCGCATTCGGTTAACAACCTTAATGCTCAAACGAAAACAATGGACACGCGAACTTTCTCGTGTCACTTTACCTCGACAGCGGTTTCGTTCGAATCAGCAATCATATTTAAAAGTGGTCTCTCCGCATGGGGGGTTAAGTGCCAAGAAATACGCGACCGCGGAGAGCTCTAACTCGCGCGGCGCAGCGACGCGGCTCGTTATAAACTGCACCACTGGTTCTCTCAATTTCCACCGCGGTTCTTCTTTATTTTATGTACTAACAACGCTCGGAAATATTCTCTACAGTTCACTGTTCTAATAATAGGCCGGAAACAAAGGGTACGTTCATGGCTTTCTGCGTGCGAGCGGGTGCCGTTGACCAACGTGCCGGGATACTTCGTCGGCCGGCCCTGAGGATCGGCAATAAAATAATCAGGAGCTTAAGGGATGACGCCCTGCGAATGGACGAGCAACCTAAACAAACACGAGGAACGGGCACGGCGTCGGCGTCGGCGTCGCGGTGGTAGACGCGTAAGCGTGTGCCAGTGACGTCACAGCCCGCGTCTTTCAGGGTATATTTTCTCAACAATGCATCAAGAGAAGCATTTATAAACGGCGTTTGTTTCCGTTAAACGGTTCCCCCAGGGTTATTTCGGGATGCCGAAAGCTCTCCGACGTGCCGTAAATCAGTCTAGCCCGGAATGATTCGCGCATCAGGAAGTTCGGCCGAGGAAGCATCCCGGCGCCAGACCTTCAATCTGGGACCGCGACCGATCTCATACGAAACCGCCGCGCGAACACGTGGACAACGTTTACACTAAACGCTCACGCCACTGTGTTCACCGCTCGTTTTCGTCGGCAACAAGCTTCACCCACGTCAATCGCTTTCACAGTGGACGAAACTTCAATAACTTCACGATTTACGAACAAACATGAATGTACACTCCACGAAATTAAAATAGCCTCTCTTGTACAGCTATTTTTTAACGCTGGAACTAGCGAGCACTACACTGGACTAATATACACCCCGTGGCAGAATGTTTCCAATCGGAGGCATTGAAACAGGTTTTAGAGAAAACAATCACAATTTAGAAGTATAAAATATTACTTTACGGGGTTAAAACTGATGGGAAATGAAAAGGGTCTTATTAACGAATGAAAAACAACAAAATAACATAAGCTTACATTTATTATGGCAAAGAAACGAACAAATAAACAAATTGTTGCTCGGAAAAAAGTTTCCGATTAATACAACTGCTGGAAGAAAGTTTCCGATCACGACTCGAATCAGTAAAAGTGTGGAAACTCCTTGAATGTTAGAATCGTAGAATGTAAATGTAAACATAAGAGGACATCACAGAAACGTAAGTACAAGGTAATCATGTCTGAAATATCAGTTCGTAGTACTATTTCATTCAGTACAGACGTAAAGTAAAAGTCCGTAGAATGCCATCACGCCAGTTGTATTCAAACGATATAAAGTTGCGAATAATTGAGCTTCTCAAGGAGGGTAACGCTCAAAAGAAGGTAGCAAATATGATAGGATGCAGCCAAAGCACTATCAGTGATTTAAAAAAGAAGTATGAAGAAACGGGAAGTGTAATAAACAGGAAGAAATGTGGCCGTCCGCGTGCAACGTGTAAACGCGACGATAGGAAGTTACGTAATATTGTTAAAAATACGAGGCGATTGACTTCGAAACAGATAAATATAATATGGGAACAAAATGTTTCGAATCGTACTGTTCGAAATCGTCTAAACGAGATGGGTTTTGCATTCCGAAAAGCTAAAATGAAACCTTTCCTAACAAAAAAGCATAAGAGGGAACGGTTACAGTGATGTAGGGACCATGCAAATTGGACAGTGACGGACTGGTACAAAGTAATATTCAGTGATGAGTCACGTGTATGTGTTGGAACCGGTGACGATGCAGGAAAATTCGTGTGGCGAAGACCTAATGAAAAATTCGATAAAGATTGCTTAAATTTTAAAAAGAAATATCCAGAGTCATAAATGATTTGAAGTTGTATGACTGAGAAAGGAGTGGGAAAATTATGCATTCTTTATCAGAATGTCAATTCAGAATCATACATCCATATTCTTGAAAATTTCTTGATTCCCAGCATTGAAGTATGGTTTGAAGATTCCCCAAACTTCATTTTCCAAGACGATAATGTCAGTTGTCATCGTAGCAAGGCAGTAAAAGATTATTTACGGCATAACGGCATTAAAACAATGTACTGGCCAGCCAACAGTCCAGATCTCAATCCCATAGAAAACTTATGGGCAAAAGTAAAACTACTTATCAACGAAAAAAAGCCAACTAATAAAGAAGACCTTCGACACGCTATACGACAATCATGGGAAGAAATCTCACCTACAAATTGTAAAGATCTAATCGAATCCATGCCGAAACGTATTAAAGAAGTCATACGTAAACGTGGGGCTGCAACAAAATACTAACACACAAAACAATTTATGTTAATACATCGAAATCGGAAACTTTCTTCCAGCAGTTGTATTAATCGGAAACTTTTTACCGAGTAACAATTTGTTTATTTGTTCGTTTCTTTGCCATAATAAATGTAAGCTTATGTTATTTTGTTGTTTTTCATTCGTTAATAAGCCCCTTTTCATTTCCCATCAGTTTTAACCCCGTAAAGTATTATTTTATATTTCTAAATTGTGAATGTTTTTTCTAAAATCCGTTTCAATGCCTCCGATCGGAAACATTCTGCCACGGGGTGTACTAGGTCTGTAAATGTAAAACTGGAATTTGCTCATATGTGATGCTAGCTGTCAATCTAGTTACCGTCAAACCGCATCATTGACGTCAATTACTTGTCTCCAGAACTGATAACGATTTTCAACTTACAACCATACAAGTTTTATACAACAGGATAGTTGTTAATAGCATTGAACATATCGAATTTTGTGCATGCAAACTTCGATTAGCGGACAGCATTGATGTTCTATTACCATTTGAAGAAAAGTTCTGCAGAATTGCATCGAATGCTTGACGAAGCATACAGTTACCATCAAATGTAGTTATATATTGACCATCAAACCGCATCGTAGAATTCATTTTCTCGTTTGGACATCTGATAAAGATTTTCAACTAAGAACCATACAAGTTTCATATAACAGGATAGTTGTTAATAGCATTGAATATGTCGAATTTTGTGCCTGCAAACTTCGACTTGCGGACGGCATTGGTTTTCTGTTACCATTTCAAGAAAACTGTTGCAGAATCTCATCGAATGCTTGTCGAATCTTGCAGTTACCATCAAACCGCATCGTTGAATTAATTTTCTTGTTTGGACATCTGATAATGATTTTCAACTCGTAACCATACAAGTTTCGTACAACAGCATAGTTTTTAACACTTTAACTGCCATTTCACCCATGTATGGATGACAAAATTATTTGTCCATGTTTAAAACGCAATTTGAACATTAATACATTTGTTGCACTCAATTTAGTTGATATTTGAAGAATACGAAAAAGACGAAGAAACAACTATACGTTTTAAGTTGTCCACTGTTGCTTCATCAAATAAATTACTTTGATTTATTAGAATGTTTGAGGTTGTTAGTTGGGCAGTTTAAATGTTAATAGCGTTGAACATGTCGAATTTTGTGCCTGGAGACTTCGATTTGCGGACAGCATTGTGCAAGTAGAAGCAAAGTGCTGTAGAATTGCATCGAAGGCTTGTCGAAGCTTACGCTGAGCATGCTCTTGAAAAATCACAGTGCTTTGAGTAGTTGGAAAAATTCAAAAGTGGCGATTTTGACGTGAGAAACGAAGAATGTGGAAGACTACCGAAAATGTTTGAAGACAGCGAATTGCAAGCATCGTTGAATGAGGATGATGCTCAAAGGCAACAACTGGCGAATCGATTAAATGTGACACGCGAAGCTGTCTTCATACATTTCAAAGTCGTGTAAAAGATTCAAACGATAGGAAAATGGTATTAAAAGGTGACGCAAAGTGATTTTGTTTTATGATAATGCACCATTGCACACTGCAAAACCGCACACAGTAAAAATAAACGAAAAGTCTGAAATAAACGATGCTTAATTTTAACGGTACTAATGTATACAGGCACAATATAGGTACAAAGTTGTTGCTTTTGAACAGAGGGGTGGTGAAAACCTACCCCTCTCGATTCCTGGTTTGTATTACTACATTGGTATGCTATTCACAGCCCGCGTGTTATGATTTAACTCATGGTCCCAACGCCTTTAATAAAATAGGAACTCGTTTTTCTTTGCTCTTAAATCTGAATATTAAATTCCAAGTACCTATATACACGGTATATATATGTATATATACACGGCAGGTGGTGATGAGGGAGGGGGCGGTATGAGGATATGATGATAATGATATAGAAGATATAAATTTTTCCGAGACTTCAAAGCAAGAAAACGTATATAAAGATCGATCGGTTATTTATGTAAATAATTAGTTGTGTCACGATTGCCTCTTTATTGGCAAAACTGTGCTCACCGAAGAGTAGCAGAAATTTTCATCACGAAACGAACGTTTCTTTATTTTATGAAATCATAAAAAAAGTTTCAGTTCCGGGAAAAAGGAAATACTGTAAAGATAATAACAATGGTATATCTTCTTATCCGAGAGATAGCGTTGTGACCGAAATGAGGACAGTGCGTTTATTTTTAGTTAAACACGATGCTACCAATAGACAAGGAAGAGGACACGGTCCGAGGATGACGATTATGAGAATTTGCCAGCCGTGAAACAAGAGCCGGTATTTCGCGTCGTTGAACTTTGCTACGACCTTTCGCAATGCTCGCAAAGAATAACCGAGCATTGACACGCTTTCGTAATCCTACGAGTTTTCTCATAAACATTTATCAATTTTGAGGGAACATTGGTGATACTTATCTGACAAGAAATAAACTGTGCGAAATACAGAACAACGTTACTTTAGGGTACAATTATATCGAGATAAGTCTAGAATATTATTAACAATAAGCTTGGAGCCTTCGAGTAGCTATTAATTTATATGGAATTCGAAACACTTCATGTTTTGTTCACATAAAATTAAAAAGTATAAATAAGTGCTTTAATACTGTAAACAATGAAGTTGTATCTTTAAGTGGATGAATATCGCTCATGCCTTTCTCATGGTAATATATTATCATTTCATTATAAATTTAAGCTTATCTCTTGCGCACGCGTGTAATAATTTGCGTCAATGATCGTTCCGTGATGTCACCGTATGATCAAGCATGACGCGTTCCGTGGATTTAAAAAACGAGTTGGACGGCGATCGACTGTCTTTTTGCAAAGCCTTGACCTTGAATTGCCTGAATTTCGACTTAAATGCACGTCATAGATTATGTTTCAAACAATGATAATGCGAATAAAGTTAAAAAGTTGGTCACACAGTCGAGTAAAACATTTTGGTTGATATATAGATGGATTTATGAGTATATTCTAAGCCATCTACTAAATAATTTATTTAGAGCACCAACTATTCATCAATTTCTAATAAAACATCACCGATATCGAATTGCTTCTAAACAAGGTTTCAAAACGACCACTTCAATATTTTCAAAATATCTTTTCAAAATAAAATGTACTATGAGACTTTTATTAAACAACGCACCAGGTTCTTATGAATATCTTTTGAACCGAGAGACTTTAAAAATATTTTTCTAGAACTACTAATATTTTAGAAATTATAAAACAAAATAACGTATGACACGAATCAAGATTTCATATTGACGACTTCAGTGTTTTCAAATCTTTTTTTTCAAAGTAGAATATGTTTTGAGACTTTCAATAAACAAACTCGAGACCTTTCTGAGTAATTTCTGAACCAACAGACTTCATAGAAATATTTTTCTAGAACTACTAATATTTTAGAAATTTTAAAACAAAATAACGTATGACACGAAACCGTAGTTATTTAAATATCTCGCGGACATCGAAAAAAAATGGGATAGAATGACGTTTATCCCTGCTATTATCAGATCGTGTCTATGCTGTCGGGGATAGGTGAATAAATTGCATAGTTTAAGACCGACAATGGAACTTCGCAGCGAGAAGCATAATGCAAGACTAACTTCACCAGCGAATCCGAACGAAATCAGCGAAGTTTATCGGCAGAATATAGTCATCCAAGCAATCGCTAAACGCGTGTAAACGAGCAGTACCGTAAGAACTAAGATTTAAGTGAGAATTCACGAACATAACGGTAAAACCGTATCTTCGTTCGCTAGTCGCGAAACTAGCCCCGCTTCGGAATCATTGGTCATCGGTTTAGTTTGCGTTGTAACAGGTCCATTAGGGATATAATGAAAATCAACTTCCATGTCAACGTGTATCGGTTAACCGTGTTTGCTTTTCAATGTTTTAAAAAAAAGGTTTGCGGAGAGCTGAAAGAATCCTTTGCATTCGAAGCAATTTTAATTTCAAAAGCAAAATATTTCTTTCAGCTTCGAATATTTTCCATGTACAAAATCTTTTTTAAAAAATATATCCATGAGATTAAATCAATTCTCTCACGGAACACCTGAGAGTTTAATAATTTACAGAATACTGACAAATTTTAGAACGTGACTGTTGTGAATAAAGCAATTTTTATTGGCGTCTCAAATTCACAATTCGAGTGTACAGAGTTTAAATTCAGAAAAATAAGGAGCCATTTTTTTTTAAATCGATACTAAAAGTTAAAATTAATTTCTTTGAACAATTTCTGACGAATACATCCATGCAATCCTAATAATCGTAAATTAAAAACACTAGAACCTGCCATGTTAAGGTGTTCCGTAAACTCAGTAGTAAAGGAAGAGACAAATTTCAGGTATTCAATTATTTACAGTAAAATACAATTCAGTTCGACTTATCCATGTGCTGTCCGTTTCGTTTGACAGACAGATATCGATTCTCTTCGATTGTCTGTCGGCACAGCAGATTCGCGACAACCCTTATCATTTATTATTTTATTAGAGGTTGATCATCGCAGGCCAGTTTCGCATTGCAGCGATTACCAATATATAACCAAATAAATAAATCCATTGAATAATTGTTTGAATAATAGATTCATTTTTGCGATTTCAATAATTGTAAATTGTAAACCTAGCGTTAAAAATTTTAATCGACCAACAGAAATAAGAGATTACAGTTTACTTTTCATGTTTCATCAATAAAATAACAATAATTACATTTTAAGATTTTTTCAATAACACAGGAAACAACATTTCTTAAAAATTAAATTATTTCAAAAATATTCAAAACGATGTAGTTTATTATTTTTTATTTATGATAGCTGAGACTGTAAAGGTGCATCCACGAGGAATGAGTTAACAGACTTTCTCTTCAGGTACATATTATTTAAAAAATTCTAAAAATTTGAAGTTTCAAAATGATGTATTTTATTCTTTTTTATTTATGATAGCTGAGATTGTAAAGGTGCATCCACGAGGAATGAGTCAACAGACTTTTTCGTCAGGTACATATTATTTAAAAAATCTAAACAAATTGGAATAGACACGTTCTTGCAAATTTCATAAAGTAACGTGAAATTGTTGCTTTTGGAACTCTATAAACTTGGTGTTGATACATCACGATATAAAATTTTTCCAATTTTACATGCTGAATATTTTATTTTTGTCCACTGGACAAAACACTGCGCTCGTGTGACTCGTTGAACTGTGAATAACAAATATTTTCGGGTGGAACGTGCCGTTCGACGTAAACGAAACAAGTTGCCGTCCGTTGTTTTTCTAGTCTGGCAGTGTCCGATCGTGATACGTATCGAATATCTTGGAAACGTTTTCAGTTGAATTTAGTAACCGCTCGTTGCCGGTCTTTTGGTGTCAAAACGTATTTCGGTAGCAGAGATTGTTACAGACACCGTTTGACACTCGAAGTGCATCATCAGGGGATTCGAGCTGCACTTACCGATCATGCTTTTATTTTATACAACGTGCTTTCAAAGTGGTAAACAAAAAAATATGCACGCAGTGCCTGGCTTAAAATACACAGTCGATTATTCTAGACACTGTCTATTCTAGACAAACAAGAAATATTTTTTACATAAAGCGAGTAGTAAATTTTAGGCGAATAAAATAGTAAATTGCAATATAAGTCGGTTCGAGTATAAACTTAAGACTATATTTACGATTGACTGCAATTGTATAATAAATTGAGATTAAGACGAACTTGTATTCATTTTGATAACAGAGTTCTTTTAGAGTAGTATTTCTTTAAATAAATTTTAATAAGTTCTTTTAATGAAGGAGTCGAGAAAAAATATTTTCTCAATTTTTAATAATTGAAGTCACTTTCAATTAATAAAGGAATTATTCTTTGATACTGGGTTCAAAGAATGCGTTAAAATAGCGCATCATATTTTTTATGCTTTTCATGAAAGAGTCAAGGAAAAATATTTTCTCAATTTTTAATGACTAATGTCACTTTTAATTAATAGAGAAACTATTCTTTAATACTGGGTTCAAGGAATGCGTCAAAATGGGGCATCATAATATTTTTTATGCTTTTCATGAAAGAGTCAAGCAAAAATATTTTCTCAATTTTTAATAACTAATGTCACTTTCAATTAATAAACGAACTATTACTAAATACTGAGTTCGCGGGATGCGTCAAAATGGCGTATCATAGTATTTATGATTATTGAGATTCTAAAAATGAAGATTCAAGAAAATGGTTAAAAATTTAAATTGACACATTCTCGTTATTTTTAGAAATTAATATAAAATTGTAGTTTTTAATGCTCCGTATACCTAACATTAAATATAACGGAATAGCGAATGCAGATTGTTTCATTTATGCTATGATCCTATTGCGAGGGGTATAAATTTTGTTGCAGAAACGATTTATTCTTACTGTAAAGTCGTTTTGTAATAGATTTGATAGTGCAAATTTCATAACATATAAAATACATATTTAATTGCCAATAAGTTGCAGGACATGTACTTCACGAAGAAAACTGATCAACACTATACAGCAAGTTTTGTGGTTTCTTGCCTGACTGGAGGAATTTCAGTATGCATTTATGAAGTGTCTTTCGAGAAAATAGACACGAGATACACTGACAGTTGTAATAACCGACTACCATTTCGTGCACTCGAGTGTCGTTAGTTTGGAGCGATTGTAATGTGGTAGACAGTTATTGTGATCGACACTATAAGCGATGTGGCTTTAAAAAAAAAAAACAGAATACATTGACCAATATATTTTATGAAGTTAAAGATTATCCTGCATCCTCTTTTCTAAACTAAGTTTTCTTCAATTAACAGTAAATCCACCGAGCAGCTAAATTGGCTAGTGTATATTGTCTTATAAAAATGACAAGAATTAATTTATTTGAATTTTGTACAAATTTTATTACAATATATGATGGAACAAAAAAAATCTATTGTATCAATTCCCGCAGAGACAATTTTATAACTTCAGTAATTGTAAAATAGAAAATCTGGAAACGGTCATTTGTGTTAAGTATACTATTCAAGTCTATTTGACATTCCAAACAATTTGGTTGAGTTTATTCTAAATATTATTCTTGGATTTACTGTTATAACGAGTCAAACTCGCGATGAAAATTTTAAACAAATTCTAATAAATATAAATATTATGTTTTGCTATGTTTTAAAACGAAACAGCACCTCGTTGCAAAACGTAACAGGATGGAAGAGACCTAAAGAGAAAGGAGGAGTTTGTGAACGGTAGTGTAGGTTCTAATAAAATTGACCTTGACATTCATTATTCGCGGATGAGTTACAATAGCGTTAATATAGGTCATTGATCCAAGTACATGTAGATGCTACTGCTTTAAATTAAAGATGCAATATTCGCATTATGTAAGATTCATAGTTTCAGGATACATTTTGAGTTCTCAAACGTGAATAAATTTATTGCTACCCGAGCATACAAAAATCTATAACTTAACTATTTATCGTCAAGAACGTACCGATGTGCTCGTAATTGAGATTTTAAAAATGGCTATACATTTCGATAGACCCATTCCCATCATTATTATAAAATAATGTAAAATAGTGGAATTTGGTGCTCCGTCAATCGAACGTTAATAGAACGATGGAGCACTAAACTATATTAACCCTTTGCACTCGAAGCTATTTTAACTAGAAAACCAAAACATTTCTTCTGGCCTAAGATATTTTCAATCTACATTAGTTATTCACCTTATGTATATGGAATTTTTACTGTTACTCGCCCTTACAACCGTTCAATTTTTATCTATCTCGTAGACGTAAAGATAGCGATGTTAAAATTGTTTAAAACAATAGTGTGTCAATTTTTCGTGGAGCCTCAGAGTCGCCACTCGAGTGCTAACGGTTAATATAAGCTGTCCTATAATAATGACAAGGTTGTAATTATCCAAAGTTTGTATACCTTTTAAGTTAATATATATTGGATAGTCGAAAAAGTATTGAGAGAATTTTGTTATTAGACGTTGTTTGGTGTCATATATTGGGCACATTTTGAGTTCTCAAACGTAAATAAATTTATTGCTACCCGAGCATACAAAAATCTATAACTTAACTACTTATCGCCAAGAACGTACCGATGTGCTCGTAATTGAGATTGTAAACATGGCTATATATTTGGATAAACCCAATCCGATCATTATTATAAAATAATGTAAAATAGTGAGTTTTGGTGCTCCGTCAGCCGAGCGTTAACAGAACGACGAAGCACTAAATTATATTAACCCTCTGTACTTGAAGCTGTTTTAACTAGAAAACTAAAACATTTCTTCTGGCCTAGGATATTTTCATTGTACATTAATTATTCACCTTATGTATATGGAATTTTTACTATTACTCGCCCTTACAAACGTTCAATTTTTATCTATCCCTTAGACGTAAAGATAGCGATGTTAAAATTGTTTAAAATAATAGTGTGCTAATTTTTCGTGGAGCCTCAGCCTCATATTGGATAGTCGGTAAAGTATTGAGAGATTTTTGTTTCTTTCGATCTCTTCAAAACTACCTTGATGGTAAAAAGTTGGATTCGAAAAAAGGACTGTAAAAATCTTGGCCAAGGTTTTAGCCGATAAACCACAGAAGTTCTATTTCGATGGGATTGTGGCTTTACCCCAAAAATGGCAGAAGGCCGTAGAGAATAATGGCCAATATATACATGATTAAAATTCATTTGGAATAAAAGAGACATTTAACCAAAAAATGACAAAAATCTGTCAATAGTTTCCAGCTATTATTTTAATAAAAAAGTTTACGTAAAATTTTTTCATGTGAATATTCTTATAATTCCAATAACTGTCAAATAAGAAGCGTGTCATTTCGACTCGTCCCGTAGTTCTAGTGTTAAAATTACAGTTAGACATGGCCCGAAGGTTAAGTTTGACGGCTACCATAAATGGTACACGTAGCACGGAACGTATTAATAAATGTCTTAATGAAAAAGTTTTCGTGGGGACATTCTTATAATTTCAACAGCTGTCAAATAAGAAGCGAGTAGCGAGTCCATTTCGTCTCGTCCTGTCGTCCTAGCGTTAAACAACCTTCGGACCACCTTCGTTCGATTCTAATCCCGTTGGCGAACGTGGACTTTTTCTCTAATTCCACTCGATCCTCGTGTTTTTTTGTTATTCCGTTCGTGGTGCATGGATTCTTTTCGCGCCAAGAAGGGAAGAAGAGCGGGATTAAACGGGCCGAGACTACGGCTAGGCGAGATTCCGGCGTGAGAGCCGGCCGATTCGCGTGTAAGTGGCCGGGGATTATAGCCGGCTGTTGAAAATAACGTTGGATGCGCCTCTTCGGGTTCGTCGACCGAGGCTGAAGCATTGACGTCGCTCTGACGCAGGATGCGCACCAGCTTCGGTGTACCTCTGTCGATCCGGTCACGGACCAGCAAAGCTTTCGCGAACCTCGATTGACGGGACCTATTTCCGTGCTTTTTATGTAATCCCTTATAGACTGTTGGCCCGCTGCGTCGAACCCAGCCAATGGCCGAAATGGACGGCCGACTTTGATCAGCTGCTTCAATGTTCGATGGACACTCGAAACACTTGTTGGTGCTTCGATTGAGTTCCATTGAACGGTCTTGTTTAACCGTTTCGAACCTGATAGGACGGACACCGTTGGTCGAAACTTTGCCACCACCGCGCCAAAACGACAGCTTTCTTTTTATTGCAGAAAGTTTCGTAACAGATTTATTTCAACTGTACACAGAATGTAATATTAAAATGACGAGCAAACGAAGGCAATTTTCATGGAACGAAAAAGTATATTTGAAATATATGTGCTAGATATATACTAGACACAATGTAGACATTCCTCCATATACCAGGGAACAACTTAGAGTTAGAGTAGTAACAATGAAAAAAGCTATAGCTATATATTTAGACTGCAGCTTTTAACCCTTAGCACTCGAATGGTGACTTAGAGGCACCAGTAACAATTGCTACACTATTATTTAAAACAATTTTTACATCACTATGTTTTTTTCTAAGGAGCTGACAAAAGTTTAACTAGTGTACGGACGAGTAACGGTGAAAAACTTTATGTGCATAAAAGGAAATAGATCATGTTGAATGAAGAGAAATGCCTTGGTTTTCGAGTTGAAATAGCTTCGAGTGCAGGGGGTTAACACTGAACCAATCACTACCGGTTGGAATGACTGGTTACAAATTTTTTATTTTACAATTATTGAATTTATACAAATGCTTTTACCGGGATCGATTAAATAAATATATTTGGTAGAGGACAAGCTATGATAGGAACTATATAAATTTTAAATAAATTCACTGTTTGTCATTTTTATAAGACAATGTATATTAATTGATTTTATTACTTGGCAGGTTTAGTGACATCGTACACTACTATGATTTAATCTTTTTCTGTTCGATTTACATTTTTAAAAATAACATTTATCTTATGTATTTATTGTTGAAATTTTAAGACAACAAATTGCAGGGAATTAAATTGTGATGAATAGAAGAAGTCATTTGATAACGATTTAATTTGTTAACTTACTACATGTGTTGAACGTTTGTCAATTGTGTAGACGCATTACAGAAAACGTACGTACCTGTAACAAAAGAAAATCGTATGTAAATAATTTTTCATGTGTCATGTATCAGTGTGTTTGTAGATTCTACTAATGAATTAAATTATTACGCTTTGATTCTACATATGAGAATACAAAATAGAGAGAGAAACATGTGTTGTTCCTCACTTTGACTCTAAACTTACATTCAAGTGCATTCAAAATGGCTAAATATATTATTATATAAAAATTACAAGATTCAATTCATTTTGATCTTGTACGGTTTCTTTACAAACCACGCTTGCATTAAAAGATCTATTGAATCGATTCCTATGAAGGCACTTTTACATCTTCGATAATTGTGAAATAAAAAATACAAAAAGAGTGATTTGATTCCTGTGATAAATTTAGGTTTAGAAGGTTCATATGTCCACGCAATGATAATGCATCGTACGATAAGATTATTCATTCCCTAACTAGGTTTCTTTAACTATTAGAGACAGATTGATAAATTTTGCCACTGTTACAAAGAGAAAAATTCGATGAATAGAAATGAAACGTGCAGGCGCCAGATTGTAATACTTAAGCTAATTCAATGAAACGAATTTATATTTGAACTGCCTGACGTTTAAGCATTAATTCACGAAGTCAGTGGCAGAGTGAGCTTAAACTCGAGCGTTAGAGCGTAGGTGAACGGGCAGAATAATTGATAATGATTACGTTTGATTTATGTCTACCTCCGGAAAAGCAATTTTCAATCATACCTATCGTGATTCGCAATAAACCTGGAGTCTAATTATACAATTATAAGCATACATATTATTATTGAATCACCATAAAATTGTTCTTCTAATTTGCAAAATGATTCTATTAAATTAATTATTTAGTCAAATGAATTGCACCGATGTCTATTTCTTATTTACTTATTTCAATTAGGAATGTACATTTGAGAAATGAAATATTACAATCAAAATGAACACTTTAACGAAACATGTACACGATTATTAAATATTCTTTATAAATATTAATTTCGTATAATTTTATTTCGGTAAAATATATTCATGTAATTACGGTGAGAGAGTGCTCCCTAACATTATGTTTTATAATACTTCGTAATAATCCTGGAGTCTAACTATATAACCATAAGTACACAATTATAATGCTATTATTGAATCACTATATAATCGTAGTTCTAATTTGTAAAACGATTTTTTTAATTTAATTATTTAGTCAGATGAGTGGTACTAATGTTTATTTTTAATTTACTTCGTTCCATTCAAAGTTAACATTTCGTAAATTAACTATAACAATCGAGATTAACATTTTGAATGAAACTTGTGCACAATTTTTAATGAAACATAATAATATGCATTATTAAATTCATATATGGACCGTTTATTTTGAAAGTGGTGTAAGTCCTTTTCTAAAAAAAATGAGATATGACGTAATTTATGCTGAATTTATTATAAACTTTTTGTTTATAACTAGTTAGTATTTAATATCTTAAAAAATTCCTATGCTTTGTTCAATTTAAAATTGGCTGGTAAAAGAAATTGCGTAACCATTGATTATGAAAGTGGTGTAAGTCCAATTTCCATAGACAGAAAAAATGGTATTACGAAAAAAGAATTTTACAATTTTAAAAAAGAATACACCACAGGATTATTATGACGTTATAAACCAATGTAGACAGCATAATAAATTTATTTTACACGAAATGAAACGAGAGAATTTCGTTTCAACAAAAAATCTACAAAACGCAATTAAAAAACAGATAAGAAGAAACACTAATGGAGAAAAAGTAAATTGGTTGCAAATATGTTGGATGAGAGTTTGCAAAAGTGCACCGTATACTATTTTATATAAAACATCATTGGAAGATACAGAATTTGAGACTCTAAATTTATCAGCTGCATGTCGGGGAAGACCGCCAAAATTTGAAAAAATCGCCCTGGCGCCTTTGTATTACGATGCCAGGCCTATTACATACGAAAAATATAAGGATATGCAGCAGCTATTACCTTATATACCTCCTGTGCATCATGAATATTTCAAAACACTGCCACATGAAGAGCATAAATAATTAATAATACCAATATCTTGTGTTAAGTTTAACAATATATAAATATAATTAACGTTCAAAATAGAAAAAACTAATTCTATTTTATTTCTTGTTATTATTTATAAACAAAATTGGATTAATATGAAATATATTTTAAGTGATATTTGTTATTTCAAAATTGAAATTAAATGATATTTACAATTGACTAATTATAAAAGTGGTGTAAGTCCATTTGCAGCCTAGAAATATATATTATTTTAGTTAAATTCGCCTAAAAGAAATTTATATAATCAAATTACAAATTGATAAATTAATACAAACATTCTTAGACTTCACATAATTAACCTATATTTTTTAATTGTCAGATCTGCTTAACATTTAATTTTCTCGAAACAGAAGAAAATGGACTTGCACCACTTTCAAAATAAACGGTCCATATATGTATGGATGCATCTCAATGGGAGAAATATTTTGAAAGACACAACAAGAAATGAAAATAGTTATATGGTCGCGTAGAATCATATGGTTTTGTTTTTAGGAACTTTTGTTTCTTATCGGACAATCGTAAACGTCTCGTGTAACGACAGAAATTGTTGAGTACGTTCTTTACAAGGAAACAGTCGTTAAATTATCATTCCAGCGTAAGCGACTAGAGTTGAAAGATATCACAAATTACGGAGTGAAAGTTACACACGCAGTTTAAATGATTCGGTAAACTTGTTAATTACTGAAAGCTCGTTCTTCGTGTTGTCTACGTGGGTGTGGAGTTACGAACAAAACCGCAACTGTCGTTTCAGTTGCATTTGCATGTGTCAGACCGATTTTGCTTGGTCAATACAACCATGAAATTATCACTATATTTTTGCTTCGTTAACGGTTACACATCCCGTAAACATTCTCTCCGACTAACAATAATTAACGCGTGACAAAATTTACGTGTATTTAAACGGTAAAACTTTAAACATTCCTTCGTGTAATTATTTCGATATTCAGTCTAGGAATTCTTTCGGTTTAATAAAAATCTGTAGAGGCATGATTAAAAGTAACTAAACGTCCAAGTGTTTCTAAATATACGTAAATATAAATGTAATGAATAAACTGTAGATTTGTATGCAAAATAAAAATTCTCTGCAATAATTACAAGATACAGAAGCTACATTGACATTCATTTCTTTTACAAATAATTTCAATGAGATGAAAGTAGTACAACAGTCTTTATTTCTTTAAGTGTCTATTGGTTTTCATTTATTTATGTTTGTTATAAATGCATCAAATCTAGCTGACATACTAGACAAACATATTAAAGTGAACCAATAAAGAAACGCGACATTGTACAATATTAACGATCGCAGAATTATGCATTCAACATACACCATTATTATTATAGACTTGTGCGTGTACTATGACACAAATAAACCTAAAAATATTGAAATACATAAAGAAGCACGAAATTATTTATACAACGTTTTGAACAAATCATAATAAACTATGACAAAATGTTAAGATTTAGATTTAGATTTAGATAGAAAAATATTTGAACAAAGCGAAGGAACACAAATTATTCGAAAGCATGATCGAGCACGATCGGCGAGGAAACCGAAAGAAGAAAGTTGCTTATCGGAAATCCTGATCGGGACCGGGGGATTTGTGTGTAGGTATCGATCGCGAGAAGATCAGACAACACGATGATCAGTTAAAACTACGTATTATCGTATCGCGACCTTTCGAGACGAACGAAGAAGATCCGTGAAGCGTGTGAACGATGAGAGCACGGCCCACGCGATCATCGAGATCCGATGACGACTGTTCTCCTTGCGTAGTGACGTCAAGCTACATGGCATTTCGTTCTAATGCGAGAGTGATTGGGCCAGTTACAAGCTATCAAATCCACCACACCACTGGTTCTGCCCATGTATCGGATGAACGTCTACGAGAGCAGACGCAGTTAAAGCCAGGGATGAAAATATGGATATGAAGAGGATTCTTGAGTGAAAGTCCGATCCTAAGTGGATTTCCTTGGCCAATCACGGAAGATCAGTCGAATAGATAAAATTTCATCAATATCCTATTGCGTGGGAGCTTCTGTCTCAGCGGCTCTCAATCAGAGCTGCCGGGTACAATGATGGAGAAAAGATGTTTCAAATATTAATTTATGCGACAATAAATTTCGACATAATTTAGTTCACTGTTTGATGTTAAGAAAAGTATGTGCAACAAACAAGTAAAATTTATGTTATTTACAAACTACAATGAATGTTCTGTTATATTATAAAACAATAACTCCAAATTTACTATTGCAAACGATCGAAACTAGCAACAATTTTTTGAATAGCACAATGTCCGAATATTAATAAGAGTCACTGTATGAGCGACCATAGAGGAACCGTAAACCATAACGGAAGCGTATAATCGATTGTCCGGTAAGTTTATTTATCGATTCGTTTTGGTATATATTTATTAAAAATACAAATTAATCGGCACGAACTTTCCGGACAACCTAATATTATTGAAATATCGATGTGAGTTAAAAATGACCCGCGAATCCCTGTACTTGGAAGATTAAATACGATCAGAATGAAAGTAAGTGACGGGGCAGATTTACTTGCATCGAAAAGCTTGAAAATTTCTGATGCTAAGAAAAGCCTCTTTTGTTCGCTTCTGTAATTTATACAGGGTCGTTCTTTTAAATCCACCTTTATTAGACCACTGGGATAGGATTGTCTCCGAGAAACTCCAGGTTACTCCGACGAATGAATGAACTTTAGCAGCAGAGCGTTAAATGAAGCCAAGATGTTACGACTATCCTAAGAATTATCTCGGTATTCCTTGGAATCCCTCTTTCTGGTAACAATTCAACTGAACCATACTTTGTGTTCCTCAAATCTTTATTCTGTCAAATACAATTAATTTATTTTTCGGTTTCACACTGAACCTAACGAACCTGCAAATTGACTGGTGTACATTGTTTTATAAAAGTGGTAAGATTTAATTTATTTGGATTATTTGCGATTTTTATTACAAAGTATAATTGAACAAAGAGATTTATTCAATTGATTCCTATGAAGGCAATTTTATTACTTCAATAATTGTAAAATAAAAAATCTGAAAAGGGTCATTTGATCTGCTATGGTAGATTGAGTGTTAACATGTGGTCTGACTTTTAAAAATATTAGGTCAATAAATTCTCAGTTATCATTGTAATATGGTAATAAATATATTTATTTATATTCTTAAAGTCTTGCTTATAGAGTCTTTGCAAGAGCTTGAAGTATTGATAGACACGACTGACATTTTTAATTCTAATTTTTAGAGTCAAAGGACGTTGGTAGGTTTAGTGTTAAATGTCATTGTCGGTGTAAGCTGACAATAGATACTTGTATTGAAAGCCTCTTTCGTTGCTTTATTAATACATATAATAATCATAGGAAAACTGTAAAGTTTGGAAACCTAGTTTCAGTGTTAATCGACTGCCATTTTGGAAGAAATCAATTCTCTCAAAAACTCTTCTTTCATCTACCAGATCTCATAATTTATTAACAGAATCTTCTAGGAAAGAAGCCGATGCTCGTAAATTTTTTATGATTCTGCTGCAACAAAGTTAATGCAAATTGTATAATACATGTTGGTTTAACACTAAACCTACCACAGTGGGTCAAATGACACTTTTCAGATTTTTTTACTTTACAATTATTGAAGTTATAAATCATGTTATAATGATTCAATAAATGTCTCTGTTTAAATATTTCCTTTGTAATAAAAATCGCAAATAATCCAAATAAATTAAATCTTGGCATTTCTATAAAACAATATATACCAGCCAATTTTAATACTCGGTAGTTTTAGTATTTAACGAAATTCCAAGAATTAAATATTTCTCTGCAATTACTTTCGACATATCAAAATGATTAAAAAGAAAGACAAATGAACGCGTCTGTAGCGCTTGTGGTTTATAACGAATGCAGACAATTTTAATTACGTTATTTTATGTCATTTTATTTCTGCAAATTATATGGTTGTGAGACAACATTGTTTATTTTAGTGTTAAATAAAATACATGTCCATTAACCCGTTACCATACCACTTTAATTGTCACCACAGTGCTTATAACATCTTTATCGCCAGAAATATTACAGAAGGAAAAAGAAAATTTATATTTCTTGTACGGCTGCATTTACTTCAATGCTGAAATATTAATTAAAAAAGGATAACATTGCATTTTGTCTGAACAGAAAGGCATCGCATATATATTAGTTACACTTTGTTTAAAATCTTCGACACGAGTCAGACTTGTCATAACATGGCAAGAGGTACAAATTGCCATACTATTGTTCAAAACAACTTTTTACACGACCATAATTGCATTTAATAAATCGTTCTAAATTAAACTGCTGTACGTACAAATAACAGTAATAAATTTAATATGCGAGAAAGGAAATGAACCATGTACAATGTAATTATTCTACGTAACAGAAATGTCTCGATTTTGGAATTAAAATTGCTCGGAAAGTGCAAAGGGTTAATATTTTCAGGAAAATTTCTAATAATCACAATTTCTTCGGATTCCTGGCTCCTCCTGTTGGGTTTGGAACATAGCCATGCCTGACGTTGCGAATATGCATTCCGACGACAGCATCTCTTTGACTTACAAGGGAACACATTTAGATGCGAAAATCCGATTTTGATGAAACTTATGGGAGCGACTACATTTATTATTTATTTATTTTAACTGTTGTTAAAATTTTCTTGCGCGACTACATTTCCCATTGAAAAATACACAATTTAAATAAAATTCGAATTTTTTCTGGTTTCCGAGATATCTCAAAAATACCCCAACTGAGGGCTGTTTTCACCTCTTCAAAGTGGATGGCTGTCGATAACAACAAAAGACGTGTAAAATATTTTTCAAAGAACTATAAGCTCCCATAAATTTCATCAAAATCGGATTTTCGCATCTGAACATGTTCCCGTATTAGCCTTTAACACGTTGATTGTTGTCAGTCCCAGGGACTGACGATATCAAATTTACAAATTAATATGTTAAATGTTAATCAAATAAAAATTGTCAATATATGTTATTATTGACAATATATTTTATTGTTATGTCAATAAAAATGTTTTAAAAAATGTCTTTTCTACTTTCCCACGTAATTTCTACCAATTAGAATTATTTCAAAATTATTTTTGCATATCATTTAGTAAATCAATGCTTCTAGTTGCTCCAGAACAGTCAAGTTGTTTGGTTCAATTTTGAAAAACTTATTTTCATTTAAAGAGTATCCGAATACTTTCGTGATCCACTGTATATCGCAAATATGTAGCTTGATCTAATGATTTATAATATCAAGGATTTAAATTTACAATTGTTACTCTTGATAAGTTAATTTTCATTAACGTGTCCCGTTCTGTGATGCATAATTCAACATATTTAGCGAGAACTACCTTGTGCGTGAAATGAACATTTTTAACTGACTTGACCCTTTATGCTCGACACAATTGCAGTTCCAGAATCGAGACGTTCCTTGTTTAATTTCGAACATTATCATTCTTGCAATATTTTTAATATTTTACAGATAAAATTGAACCTGTTTTCTCGTACAATCGTGTTTTCGGCAATTTGTAAAGTACGAACGACTTTACCCGTGTGAAAGAAACTTGAAACAATG
Source organism: Agapostemon virescens (assembly GCA_028453745.1). NCBI lineage: Eukaryota > Metazoa > Arthropoda > Insecta > Hymenoptera > Halictidae > Agapostemon > Agapostemon virescens. Next base: position 4,901,508 of record CM052093.1, on the reverse strand, counting down.
GCGTAGCAATTTTGAATGGCACCTCTGAGTCACCGTTCGAGTGCAAACGGTTAAAAATCTAAAATTTTATTACTTTTTTATTAAATACCAAGAAACTGTTTTCCATGTCACAATATCTGAAGGTAGTTAAAGGTAAACGTTATAACTATATGACCGAAATGGCATTTAACACGTTGAATGCTATGTCAGTTCCTGGGAACTGGCGATATCAAATTTACAAATTAATATGTAATAGATAATTCATACAATATTAAGAAATATTCGCACTATTTCAATAGATTCGATTGAAACAGGAAAGCACAAACGGGCTAGGCGAGTCTTTTGCTTACGCAGAGTTGCATTATTTCCGTTTAAAGGTGAATAAAATGTGACGCGAAAGCTAAGCAAAATGGCTCCGCATTCAACGTGTTAAGAGAAACAAATTCAGACTTTTCTACTCCGTAGACATCGGTAAACGGTGTTTAACATATTCAAATTAGTAGAAAGTAATCGTAAAATATTGTTTAATTAAAGATTCGTGCTTCGATCCCTAAGCCCTCATCAAGAAAGGATCAAGAACCATTTTGCATAACTGTATGGATCGTCTTTAATGACCACCGTCGACCGAACTAATTATACGCTGAACTGTCTATAAATTCGTCTCGGGTTTCTATTTCCGACAAATTCGCTCTATTCACGATCAGCTGTGTTATAGTCATGCGATACTTTGGCGCATTGTTCACGGGTCTCGGATGATAAACGACACGACGAGCAGCGTTGCAAAATGATGTATCGCGTCACGAATAGAAGGAACGAATAAAGTGCAGTAACGCGAGGCAAATTAGTTCGACGAGGACAAAGGAGATTCCATTACGCTTTATTACCTTTTAATGTTAGTTCAATATCAATCTCTCTTATCATTGTTTCTTTGAGAAAGAAACATTGCGTCAGAATGGTACGCGTTTCAAATTGATACTCGAACAGTTTGGTCTAAGAGTTAGGCCAGGAACACGTTTCTATTTCTCTTCTCTGTTCGATTTAAACACAGGAGCCACGCAACAACAATTCGATCTGAAATTTATTAAATTCCTACGTTTCACCTGATCATTTCAATTATTTAACGCGAGTCAATACAATAAAACGATTTCAAACACGTGTACAATTTTATATATTTTAAAATCAGTTAATTTTTCCTTGACCCTTTACGCCACGAGGTCTTTCACAGCTGCAGCAATTAGAACAACTTCGTGGCTCATAGTTATCTAAGAAAAAGAAAATGGGTGTACAGACGTATGTTGCAGGCCCAATTAGAGATCTAGAGGGATTCGGAGGGGCACTGGTCTTCTTTTTACGGAACGACGTACTCTACCAATACGTTTAGCTTTGAAAATCTTTTCCCCTGGTTCTAGATTTATTTACTTGTAGTCTAAAATGTCACCACGCGGTGCGAGGTATACCGGCATATCAACCTTTCTTCTGAAAATCATCCTTGTCGCTCTTTTCAAGTGGAATAGAAAAGCACTCGGACCGTCGTGAACGCGCTTCTTAGAGTCTCTTAACCCTTACCACTCCGATGACTCCTCTGAGGCAACACTAAAAATTGTCAGACTATTATTCAGAACAATATTTACATCACAATGTTTCTATTTAAAACGATAATAAAAATTGAAATGTTGCGCGTACGATTAATATTAACAAATTTGACACGCACGAAAGGAAAATGAACCACGTACAATAGAATTATTCTAGGACAAAAAAAATGTCTCGAGTTAAGAATTAAAATTGCTTGGAGTGCAAAGGGTTAACAGCGGTCAGTATTTGTTCATATATCCTAATAATTGTACCATATTTTGATTTGTTTTCGTATGCCATTTCGAGAGGACACACCAGGGAAACATGCATTCCTGAAAAATTCAGAGTAAAATGTTGGATTAAAAAAAGAACTGTGAAAATCGCTTGGTCAAGTTTTTAGCCGATAAACCACAGAAGTTCTATACCAATCGGATTCTGGCTCTACCCCAAAAAATGGTAAAAGGTCATAGATAACAATGGCAAATATATACTTGAATAAAATTCATTTTAAATAAATAAAACATTTAATCAAAAAATGACAAAAATCTCTTAATACTTTTCTGACTATACAATATTTAGTTTTATTTCCATGTTTTTCTTACACGGGAACATATTCAGATGCGAGAATCCGATTTTGATGAAACCTATAGGAGCTTATAGTTCTTTGAAAAATATTTGACACGTGTTTTTTTTTATTGGCAACCGATCGATCGTCGCTCGATTACAATGAATTTTTCTGCATGTGTGTAACTATCATAGATCTACCAGATGCGTCTTTAAAATTTTTTGTATGTGGCTCAAATAAAAAATATGTAAAAAGTTCCTTTTTTATTGGTCATGTAATTCATACCATTTCCAATATTTACAAAATTCATTTTGCATATCATTTATTAAATCAATGCAATTAACTGCCCAAGATAAGTCAAGAAGTTTGGTCCAATCTTAAAAAAGTTATTTAGCTTTGAAGAGTGTCCGAATACTTTTATGAGCCGCTATAGATGCAGTGAGTAACTTTAATATTCGTAATTCTAAATTACATTCCTACGTAATGACCAGTTAATAAAAGTATAAATTTTATTTACATAATTACTAGCGTTTATTAACCGTTTGAGTGCCACGGGTCTTTATTATTTCCCAATCGATAATTGCCAAGCGACGCGATAGCGCTTGTCATATTCCGTGTCGAAAAATGCCAAGGAGCGCAATTGCGCTGTTTTTACTTTTTTTGTTTTATTTGTTTTGTTCGTCTATAAACTGTAATATTACTCCAACTTTGTCTTAATTTATCTAAAACTGAATGGTAACAGTAATGTCACACGTCAACAAAAACCGAGCGTATTGTGATCGTCGGCTTCGCAGCCCAGAGCGCTGGCGCTTTTGGACATAAAATTGGAGAAGCGCGATCGCGACGCTTGGCACTCAAACGGTTAAATGTTCTATTTTAAACAATAATATTCGGATATCTTTAAAGACTGATAGTTGTTCTACTAATTTTTACAAACGAAAAGTAATTCAATATCGTGTAGGATATCCTTCTTGACGAATGATCTCTTTTAATAGTTCAGACATACTGCAAATTACTTTTTTCAAATATTCTGTACTAATATTATTCCATTCCTCTTCCAGGCGTTCTTTTAAAATTTCTTAGATGTTATTGTAGTTATTCTAATTCGTCGGTCTAGTTCATCTCATAAATTCACTATAGGATTCAGATCTGGGTACTGAGTTGGCGGTTGTAATAATTTTAGACAATTATACAGCAAATATTCCTGAACGATACGTGCCTTATGCTTGGAGTTATTATCTTGATAATACTTACATGTATTCTGAATCTCCATTTTTATTGCACTTTTACGTAAATTATTTTTTAAAATATTCAGGTATACATTTTTGTCCATTATGTTATCAATAAAAATTAATTCACCCGTTCCAAATGTTGAGATGCATCCCCATACAAGTACATTCCCACCTCCGTGCTTTATAGTCGGCTTCGCATTTTTAATTTTTAATTCTTCATTTTTCTTTCGCCACGCCATTCTTTGCTCATCCGATCCTAAAATGTTGAATTTACTCTCATCACTAAAAATAACGTCATTCCATCATGCGTCTTCTTTTAAAACAAATTCTCTCGCAAAGTTTAATCTTTTCTTTCTATTAGTTTCATTCACATATGGTTTCTTCCGAGCAACTCGACCATTATAACCACATTCTTTTAATGCTCTACAGCTCATTTTGGTGCACTTAATGTAGGATATTTCTTTATTTTTCTTATAATTTTTCTTTTATCTCGCGTGTCCAAAATTTTTGGTTGGCCTTTTGCGGAATAGATTGTATTCGGTCTGTATACCTAAATCTTTCAATAATATCTCACACTGTACTTTTACTAATTTTAAGCATTACTGCAATTTTCTTTTACGATTCACCTTTTGCAATGTGAAAAATGACAAGTTGGCGTACGTTGTATGAAATATTTCTCTTACATCCGATTATTACCAGTGAACTTAGTGAATATCTAAACACAACTGATTTTCTGAGGCTCGAGACAATTTACACAGACTGTAATGTTTGTAAACATACCTCACAATCGCATTAAATATCACACTAGCTCACGCATATTGTTACATTCCGAGGTGTCCGAATATTATTGTCACATTAACCAGTTAACTGTGGCGCCCTCGTTTGAGAGCGCGCACCGTTTTGTGTCGTCAGAATCGAACCATGACGAGTATACTCGTCAATCACAGAGTAAGTTGTGCTGGTAAGATATTGGATCAAAACGATGGGTTTATTTTATAAAATTGACAATTTTATTACTAATATTTACTTATTTGGTTAACATACACATATATTACATACATATTAAACTAAAAACGCAATAGAAACTAAATATTCATGCATTTGTCTCATGACTGACCATACCTGAAGGAACCCCATTATAAATCAACTTTCTGACTTTTGCCTTTGCCCCTTTTAAGCTAACATCTAAAAAACGTTATCATCGCACATAAATAAATTCGTTATGCGAACTGGTAAGCTGTTTCAGCCGGTGCATACGGGGACGCATGAGTTCATCTCAAATTATTTATATTTTTTATTTGCTTGTTTTATTCCGCCATGGCCTCAAAATATTCTAAACATCTTGAAATTTGAGAATATGTTTTGTTTTTCTCAAAAATTACAATTTAAATAACCAATGGTCACTACTTTATATGCATGACGAGTATACTCGTTAATACACAAAATCGTGCTACTTCTCCGTGACGAGTATACTCGTCAATACACAAAATCGTGCTACTTCTCCATGACGAGTATACTCGTTAATCACAGTTAACTAGTTAAAACTAGACATTGTTTCGTTTAAAATAGAATACTTAGTAAACATTAGTGATTATATAACCAAAAATTATGCTTTTGTTAACTAGACCCTATACAGTAATGTAATTTAGAATTGATTTTTTTTGTCTTCATCGTGAACAAAATTACAATGCGGCAAAGTGAAAATTGTATAGTGTCCGAATATTAAAATGATTCACTGTAGGTATGCTGTAGGCCGAATTTGGGATCTAGAGAGATTCAGAGGGGTACTAGTCCTCTTTTTACGGAGCGATGTACTTCATGTCCCGAGGATAGGAGGTCCCATGGAATTCGGATGCTCCTTCGAATCACTGATTATTCTACTTGCGTACCGCGCAAGGTCGTTTAATCGAGACGAATAAGAACTTGAATAACCTAGTCCCTATGGGCGGGCAAGTCAAAGGGCCGAGCGTTTCCATGGCGAGACGCCTCGTTTGATAATCGACTCATGACCTAGCCAGCTGGTCTCGACATTGCTTCTTGATGCACCTCGGCGGCCGCCGAATGCACTCACGTTTCTCTTTCGTCAGCGGCTCGCGTGACTCGGTTTTCCTTTCTTCCTCGGGGATTCAAGGGTTTTGTATTCTAACGCTTCTACGGTGTTCTGATTTATTTGAATACTTGATTGTTGACGTTTGCCGATGATAGTACAGGGGGTGGAATTCTGATGCCTCTAGATGGACTTTGGAATTTTCTGGAATCATTTGAATGTCGTCTCATGCTGTGCCTGTGGATTCGGTGCTTGAATGACAAGTACCTAAGGTAATTTGTACCCCAAGTGAAGGACAGCACCGAAATAATTTAATCAGAAACAACAAAAAAGAGTACATACCAGCACGAATTCATGAACTCTATCGTTTATTCTAATCTACAAATAAATAATTCTAGATATTATATATATTTTATAATTATAGGAAAATCATTATTTTAAAATTCCTTCTTTCTACTCAATTAACTAGCTTGCTTGTATATGCATACATTGAGCAAAAGAAATTGTCTGGCTTTTCATATATTATTCAAACGAATATCTATCGTGATTTATTGGTGTGAAATCTAGACGAAGAAGTAATTTTACTTCTTAAAAGACTGAGCTAGGGAAGAGCAAAATTTAGTTGTCTTTCATTTATAATTATATAACTCATATAATTTCATTTTAATCATACAATCTATGCATTAGATCGTTAAAAAAATAAGAGTCTAGATTCAAGAACAAACGAACCATGTGACGTAATCGCGAACAAAACCATCGCATGGAGTAAATTTACAAGGGAACATATTCAGATGCGAAAATCCGATTTTGATGAAACTCATGGGAGCTTATAGCTTCATTGTTTAAACAAAAAGCTTTTGTTAAAATTATCTTGCGCGACTATATTTCCCATTGAAAAACACACAACTTAAAAAAGAAATCAAATTCTTTCGACCTCTGGTTTCCGAGATATCTCAAAAATACCCCATCTTTGTGGGCTGTTTTCATCCCTTTAAAGTGGATGGTTGCCGATAAAAAAGTCACGTGTAAAATATTTTTCAAAGAACTGTACGTTAGTCAATACGGGAAAACCACGATCGTGAATGAAGTTAAATCACGACCACAGTTCCGTGATCGCAGTGATAAATCACAGTTAGCGAGTGATCACGCCATCTCCAGTGGGTTCAGCGTTAACGTGCCATCAACGAGAAGTTCGGTATATGAGGTTCTGACGAGGATTTCGGGATTCGAATCGGTGTCCGACGGCGCAACAAGCCGCAAGGTCCCTTTCCTCGTCGTCCCACGAAAAAGAGAAACGTCGACCCTCTCCGCCCGCAATGGAAAAACGCCGCCGAGAAAACTGTAACCAGGTGCGATTTAGAAATCGCCCTGATGGGATCGCGTTACGCCGGGAATATCAGGACGAGTTTGAATCTAGATTCTCGCCCCGGCGAATAGAAACGATGAGATACGGCGACGAGAACGTGACCCATATACACGTGCGCCTGGTAACAAAGCCGAAGGTATCGTGGGACGCTCGCCGGATCATTCGGATATTAGTTTACCGAGCAGACAGCTTACACTCCGGACTTTCGATCGATTAAGGTTACATCCATCAGCGAAGCACGCGCCTTCTGCCCCACATTCGACAAATGCCGTTTCATTAACTATTGTCGCGGCCACCCACCCCCCACTCGCTCTGCACCATCGACTCGCCAGTTTCCTGTTCCTGTCGCTTCGCGAAAACGCTCTTTCCACGCGCACTAAAAATTATTGCCTTTTAACCGATTGCACTCGAAGCTGTTTTAATTAGAAAACCAACGCATTTCTTCTGACCTAGAATATTTTTATTCTATTGGGTTGTTCAGAAAGTAATTTCGTTTTTTCCCGACAGAGGATTTAATTGTATTTTTTTGCAGCCAACTTCACACTTAAGCCGCATAATCATTATATGTTTTGAGAGCTGATATAGCCAGGCTTGTGTGTGAAAAGGTCCAATTGATTCTACGCAGTAGTTTTTGGTTAGTGCCCTTTTAAATATGGAGAGCAATAAGCAGCATTTTCGTCATATTTTACTTTTTTACTAGAAAAGGTAAACATGCTGTTCAAGCCAGAAAGAAATTAAGCGATGTGTATGAAGAAGATGTGTTGACAGTACGCCAGTGCCAGAACTGGTTTCCTAAATTTCGATCCGGCAATTTTGATGTCGAAGATGCAGCACGTTTTGGAAGGCCGGTTGAAGCTGATAAAGACACGATAAAGGCATTAGTTGATGCAAACCGGCGAATAACAACACGTGAGATCGGTGAGAGGTTAAATTTATCAAATTCAACTGTTTATGACCATTTGAAAGGCCTGGGTTTAACTTCGAAGCTCGATATATGGGTTCCCCATGTTCTCACGGAGAGAAATTTGTGTCGTCACGTTGACGTCTGCGATTCGCTTCTCAAACGTCACGAAAACGATCCATTTTTCAAGCGCATCATTACTGGGGACGAAAAATGGGTTGTATATAACAATGTCAAACGCCAGAGATCATGGAGCAAAAAAGAT